>VDFB02278109.1:0-168798 GCA_007258455.2 Sequoia sempervirens
CAGGGACCAAAATTGCTCAGAATTTTGCACTTCGAAGCTCGATTTGAGAATGAAATTAGAGGAGATCTCAAAAACCCAACTAGTATCAGGTTTCCTTCAAAACGAGCTATCCAACTAATATAATTTTAATATGTTTTGATTATATTATCTATTTGTTTTTTAAGTATTATTAAATATAGGTTTTTCACCGAAAACAAAACACTTTGTTCTGCACACGTGGAAAAAGAGAAGATTATGAAAAAAAATATGAGTGCACGGATATTGGAGTCCTTGATCAACAAAAAAAAAGAATTTTGATACATCACATTAAAAGTTATCGTTATAGGGTGGGTGTTATGTCTGAATTATAATTGGTTTGAATTCAAAACTTGATTAAAGAAAAAATATTCAATAAAAAACTATCTAGCCAAGTGGAAGCACTAGATATAAAAGTTACAAATCTAAATTTGAAATAATTAGAATTTTATCCTTCATGGAAAAAAAGTTATGTGTTATACGGTGTGCGTCACTTTTTATGTTGTTTTTTGAAAAAAAACAATTTTCGTGGGAAATGGAAAACGAAGTGCAATCTGATTCAAAAAAAATTAAAAAAATATTTTTAGAATCTACAGACAAAATGTGACAAGACTCTAGTTTGCTTCATCTTCAAATTCCTCACGGTTTAATCGCTATAGGTGCTCGAATGTGAAGATTTAGTTAAAAATAAAATTCAGTGTCCAATTTGGCTAAAAATTGTAAACCACTATTGTGGGATCACCCTAAGGTGTAAAATAAAATTAGATACTTTTTGTGGTCAAATGGGAAAGGGAAAAGGAAAATGCATTATGTTAAGCAAGACTAGTGCTGCTTGGAAAAGGCTCATGGGAGCCTGGGTATCAATTAAAGAAACATAGCACTACATTAGCTACAAAATGGGTCATCAAAGCCCTGGATGGGAATGTACCATGAAAATTTTTGGTCAAAAATAGCATCTCTCGAGCAATGCCCAAGTTGGGAAAATCCTAGAAATCACTTCCTTTCAGCGATCTTCTCATCACCAAGTATCCAATAATTCCTGAAGGTTCAATGGTATTCATAATTATTTGGAGGGCATGGAAGTCAATAAGAGAAAAGTTCCATTTTCCTCTTATGGTTGATCACAATTGCAATTTGATCCACCCCAATGGGAAAACCTAGAGCATAATGGGAAAATATTGGCCCTTCTACAAGGTTTCTTTACAAAGAAGTGGAATCGGGCTAGTATCAAAACCTTCAATAATATCCTAAGGATGGGAATCTGATATGTTGGGATCAAATATTTAGAAGGACTATGGGAAAGTCCCCAATCTAATATAAGAACCTATTATGTTGTTAAAGAAGCCTTTAAGAATTGGCTTCAAAATCACAAAATTGAAAATTGGAATAATAATCCAATTGAATACTTATGAAAGGGGTCAATCCCTCTCCATGAGGTTAAAAATAAGCTTATCTATAAATAAATAATTAACTCTAATACTACCATTGTTTACCTAAATAAGGTTTGGAAAACCAATCTTGAAAAAAAAGATTAGAAAAAGGTTTTCTGATCATTATGGCACAATGTTGTGGATGCAAAAAAAAACTTGTTTTAGATGGTTGGTTATGTTTTTTATTGGATAAGCAGGGTAGGGCCCTGAACCCTTACAAAATGAAAAACAAAGCCAAACAGCTTAGCAAAATAGGCTGGCCCAACATAGCCAAGCAAAGAGAAACAATAAGACAAAAACAACTACTAACAAAGACCAGCCAGAAACAACATACAACCAGAAACAGTTCAAGAAATAGAACCTAAACCAAGTACATCCTCTAAGGGTGAGTTAGGTGAAACCATAACCTTCTTAAAAAATTGTTTCTTCTTTCTATGAACCATTGTCCAAGGAGAATCTAAAACTAAAGTTGAGAAATTTTTATCTGATAGTTGGTTATGTTGCAAAAGATTCCTTATAAAATAAATAATGTTGACATTGATATTTGTAGTATTTGTAGGGTGACTAAAACTGTTTGTCATATGTTCTTTGAGTTTTTTTATGCTAATGAAATCTGGAAATTATTTTGTAATGATCAAGAAATTTGGGGGGGAAATGAGAAAGGTAATTGAAAAGAAATCCTTATGGGGAATGATAAAAAACCAAGCAAAGATATGCATTCATTTTGCTTTTCATTTTCTACTGAAACTATTTGATTCATATGGAAGGCAAGAAATGAGGACAAGTTCAGTGGGGTTCAGAGGACACTTATTGAGTCATTTAAAAGACTCACATTCTTCAATGTTGCATTGCAGGTAATTGCTACCATGGAAATAGTTAACAACAAGTTTCTAAAGCTACTAAGAGATGGAATGGTTCTCATCCATCAAAACAAGATTAAATATGGCCACTCCTAGAAATAGGGACAACCCAACTTAGTAGTGTTCATGAAAGCATTAGAATCCTTCTAGAAAGAGTTCAATGAAAAAATTAGTGCAAGGAAGAGAACCAGGGAATACAAAGGTCCTAAACTGTTCACAAATGAAAATTATGAGGTCGAGAAGGTCTTCTCCAATGAGGAATTGGATGCCATCAATACCCTGGTCAACAATTAGGGCTTTATGGATGACTGTAGTGAGAGTAGAAATATTGGGAATGAGAGTTAACTAGTGTCCATATATGTATTTTTGCTATCTTTTTGTATCACGTGTACAGTCAGATACATGCTTACTTGTATGCAATTTTGTATAGAAAGGCTACAATGATCTTCATTATTTTTTATATAGTAAGCAGCATTTTTAGGGTGTTGTACCCTTCACAGAGAGCCACAAGGGCCAATAGAGTCCAAAATCAAAACACAACAAAACAAAACACTACACCAAAATAGACACAAACTGACAGCACTCAGACCAACAACAACCCAGTAGCAGACTAGTTGGTATTCTCCTAGTTCTTTGACAGTAGTTAAACCAAATCATCACCGATCCAATCCTGGTGGTCTTCGGCCTTCTTCATCTCCATCTCTTCCTTCATGACAGCAAATAGGGTGTTAGTGACATAGTGGACTAATTTGACCATGAAACGGGTCAGACCATTGAATTTTTTGTCCATTATTTCTTTCAGCACATTGAGCTCCTCCCCTCCACCCATCGTGTAGTCAGGATCATTATACTCCATATCCAGTGGTTCTGAAGAGGCCAAAACCTCCTTTTGAGCTTTTCCCTTGCTAAGAATGGAAGAGGGACCTCTAACTTTCTCACCATCTTTTCCATTTGAAACCTCTTCAACTCTGCTATCTTTACTATCCAACAACTCCTCTTCAATGTCCAAATCCCTGACCTCCACTTTTTTCTTGTTCTTTGCCAACCTGCCAGAGCGCCTAATAATGGAATCACATCTAATAACCACAGTCTCTGCCACCACCGTGTCACCCAACAAGTCCTTCCTAACAACATTTTTCCCTTTATTTGAAGGCTCCTTGTCCTCCTTACCTTTGTTTTTTGGGGCAAGCTTACTGGGGGTCTTAGCAAGGGTAGACTTGAGGTCACACAGACTCACCATTGCACTAGTTTGGGCAGCTCCCTCAATACCCTTAAATTTTTTGGTAGTAGGATTGGGTTTATGAGAATCAGCATGGACCCGGTGACTTTTCTTGATAGGGCCTTTAGATTCGGCTGGAGATAATTTGGTCTCGGTGGGTGGCTCAATCTCCTCAATGCTAATAGCCAAAATGGGTTTCAGAGGGCATAAAGCCAGGTGAAAGTGGTAGAGTCTTAGGATTAGACCCTGGTGGAGCAACAAGGGAGTGGGTTCATTGGGATTTAAAGTAGCAGACTCCACACATTTTTTTGACCGATTTTTCAAGGTCCATAAGTAGAAAAAAGGGAAAGCTCAGCAAAAATTTATGCCTAAGGTGATTTAACAAGGGAAAATGGTAGAAGTAAAAGGTTTTGTACCTTCCTTCCAACATGATATATTTCATCAGCGCAAGGCACACCTGGTTCCATGGTTGAGGAAGAGCCTCTCGTTCAAACCCAAACTAGTTGTGCACTGGCTTCTCATCTCCCACAAAGAACTTGTCCATACTAGCATTGTCCTAGGTCTTCAAATGTTTAGGATGCTTCAACCCAGAGCTCTAGAGGCCCATTGCCTACATAATCACTTCCTCATCAACCGTAAAGGAGATGCCCCCCAGAGACACCTATCAATTCTTCCAAGAGTTGATGAAATGGGTCAATAGATTAGGGTCGTGGCCCACAAGTCTCTCCATCAAAGGAGCAATGCCACCTTCTACACAAATGTGCTAGACCAGTGGATCTTTGCAAAATTCGTTACAATTATCTGGCTTCATCCTCACCCTATCTCCCCCCATGACATCGCTCTGCGCGCAGAATAGCCAGGAACCCTGAAAAAATAGAATGTTAGAGAAAATTACAAGGTGAAAAATCACCCACACACAAAGGCCTTTAAGCCATAAACGACAATCTTTGGGAATCAAGCCTAAGGATAGGTCACACGTATGAGTTAACAATTTCCAAGTAAAAATCTTAGCATAGGCATTGATGAGGATTTCATCACAAAAATGGCTAAGAAAAAAGGACATGATCGGTAAGGAAGGATTGCCTTCCACATAGCAAACATACTGAAATCTAGGTAGAGTAGCCGTGGGGCCATATTTAGCAATCACTAAAATGATAGCAAATAGAGGTTGGTCAATTTTAGTAATACCACTAATGGAAGCTATGACGCACGAAACCAAAAAAATGGATAAGGAAAGGCCAAAAAGGAGCATTGTCTCATAATTACAAGTCACATCAAAATCAAAAACACAAAATTTGAAACTCTGGGATCTTAAGAAAATCCCCATCAGGAGATTGCAACACTATATGGTCCAACTTAGAGCTAATCATCTGGTACCTATTGCAACAAAACATAATTTCCTTTTTCCAACTGGACTCCATTCTATAATTTGAAAAAATCCACTTGGTATCCATCCCATTGATCTAGCTAATCATCCATCTCATCAAAACAATAAGACCACCAAGCCTGACGAAGAAGCTTGTGGACCCCCCAATAATCCAACTAAGCACATATTGTATTCCCATCATGAGTCAAGTAAGGGTTTTGTTCCTTCACTATAATACTCTAAATATTTTGAGGAAGAAGACTTAAATCACACCATCATTTGGACAATTTCCAATGAGAGCCAAGGTTGGCTAAGGCATCAGCCACTTGGTTCCCCTCTCTATAAATATGACTAGCCACCTTTAAATTTAATTTAGACATAAGGAATCTAATGTCAAGAAGAATATCCTTAGTGTTCCACCCCAGTAGTCTATCAAAATTAATAGCATCAATAATGGACTTATAGTCACCTTCAATGTGCAAGTTTTCTATCCCCAAGGAAATAGCTATCAGTAAGCCCTTTAACAACGCTCTAGCTTCCTCTATCATAGAATTGTGAAGACTAATTTCCCTCACATAACCAACCACCAACAAACCTCTATGGTCCCTGATGACACCTATACTTGCTCTGCCTAGGTTGCCCTTAGTAGCCCCATCAAAGTTTAGTTTGAACTAGTTCAAGACTGTCAGGGGGTTTCCAAATAATGGCTCTCCTAGCAAGGATTTTGGAGTTGTCATACGAGTTGGCATCCAGATTCTGATGCCAAGCTTTAGCTATACTTATTTCCAACTTTGTGGGTCCTTTTTCTAGGGTTCTCCCTTTGAAGAGAGAGATATCTTCATTGTTAATTGGCTTTACTTAGTCTAGATGATATAGGAAGTACTAAAACTCAATTCTATTATATGGTTGACATAATGTTGTAATAGGTTGTTCATATATTGTACCCTGGATGTTCATAATATTATTAATGCAAAAAAATATTTAAGATCAAAAATTAACAAATGTGATTAGTGAAAGATAGTAGGGATTTTGTTTTTAAAT
This sequence comes from Sequoia sempervirens, assembly GCA_007258455.2. Classification (NCBI taxonomy): domain Eukaryota; kingdom Viridiplantae; phylum Streptophyta; class Pinopsida; order Cupressales; family Cupressaceae; genus Sequoia; species Sequoia sempervirens. The sequence continues at coordinate 5,932 of VDFB02278109.1, forward strand.
GATAACATTATAGACATTTTTAAATTTTGATAAATATAGTTAAAATTGACAAACGTAATTATAATTTTATAATTTTATAGTTTACTTTATACATAATTAGCATATTTTATTAAAAAAATTCTAATATGATAATATGAAGATTTTTTTTCAAATGTTCATAAATGTATTTATGAATAAGTATTGATTTTTTATTCTTTATGAATAAGTATTGAAATACATAAGGATATTTTCTTTTCGAATTATATTTTGTATTAACACATAATATAAAATTATTATTATATAAAAACTAGTATAATTTAATTCATTTTAATAATCTTCAATTCAACCTTATAAGAACTTTCATTTAAAGATAGGTATGAATATGATCGAAATAGAAAGGTTGATCAAACATATTATAGGTATATATGTAAATAAGAGTGTAAAATGAGATAAAGAAAATAAATATCTAGGATATGGTCAAAATAAAGGTATTTTACCAAATTATTTATTTAGGATGGTATCAAAAACTCAATATCAATATGAGTTGAGATTATTTAATGATTTCACAATGTAAAGTATAATTGAGATGATAAATAGAAATTATATAAAATGGGTCTGTGTAAATGACTATTTTTCATGTTATTATTTGTAATTTTATTTATAGAATATAAATTAAAATTTATAGAAATTTTGATATTATTATTAATAAATTTAGCTTATGATAGTGACTCCCTAATTAATATAATATCATACAAATGAATTATTATAATATAAAAATTATGAAAATAAATAGTTATAAATAAAAGAATATATATATATATAAATAATTTTTATATTATGTTTTTATATAAATATTTTCTAAAAAAGTTGTCTTTTTATTTATTTTATATATTGAATTATTCAATATTTTTTTTTTATATTTACAATTTTATTATAAAGTAAATGCATATTTATTATTAAATATTTACCACTAGTGCTTGCATCTAAAGAGGTTCAAGGCTCATGCGGATAAAAAATTATACGTATGTTAATATGTTAGACAATATACGTTTGTGTAGGAGTGTGTATGGATGCCACGTGACCATGCTGAAAACTCTAGTTGTATGTGACTGGATTAAACAATTAATAATAGGGGAGAGGACCCAATAGTTGAGCACCCTAACTTTGTGCTTCTCAAAATCCTATGTGGAAATTTTTAAAAAAATCCAAATTTTTGCAACAGCTTGCTTGGCAACACCCCTACTTATATTTAAGGCTTTAGGGCCACATCAGCATGCTTTTTGTTGAGGTGTCCAAAAAGGTCCAAAAAGGTCCAAAAAAACGTGAGACTAATACTTGTGCAATAAATCACGTTTTATTGGTGTGCTGATGTGAGATCACATGATTTGTTGGTTTTTTAGGTCTAAGGAATACATATTATTCAATTATTGTTAGCTATCATCAACACTAACAACTTTAAAGTCACAACTATTAGTTCAATATTGTTAAAAATATTAGATATTAAATAACAAATGCTATAACAACTATTGGAACATGCTCAACTAGTGAATCCTTTCCCTAAGTGCTAAGTAATGGAATAAAATAAACTTAGACAAATCTAGATTTTTTCGTTAAGAAATTAGGTATTATTTGCTTTTAAAATATTTGCATACATATTTAAAACATTAAGCAATGCAAATGAAAAAAGAAAGTTGCCATCAAATTTTAAAAAAAACATTGCAAATGGAAATAGAATGTTTCCATCTAGTTGAAAAATTAATATTTATCTAACTTTTACATGATAAGTGAGATTTTGAAGGCTTTTACCATTAAATGGTAGCTGGTTTTCCGATGACTCAACAGTGGTTTGCAAGCAAGAAACTTGTTTCAGACTCAAATCTCACAATATATATAACCTATCGATTAATTAAACCAATTCAAATCTATTAGAAAAATAAAAATAACATATATAGATGGGAGCAACTGAAAGAGACCATTCTCTGCAAGGAAAGAAGACTGAATTGACTATTATCTGCAAGGAAAGAAGATTGAATAAATCATTCTCTGCAACTATTCTACTAAAGTCTACTAATTGTATTTACATTTAACAAATGGTCAACCTTTCAACAAGTATTGTTTCCAAAGTTAGGAATTAGAAACAATCTTTCCGATTGCATGGCATTATCACTCGTTGATTATTAAATGCAATAGCTTGAAAACTTCCATGATTCATCGTAAACATGACTAATATTTGTGTGTCAACGTCTCCACACAATCCTCCTGCTTTGATGCGAGGAATTGTTGTTATTCTCAATTATATTACCATTGAACACAAATTGATGCCCAAACATTCTATGGGCAATGGTAAACCAGACGTTACTTGTGGTTGAAGCTCAGTTTTTAAGAACTATTTCGATTAATGGGGTTGCAGTCTGTGATCAGTCGACTTAATTTAATGGTGCAGATAAAGTTGTAGCATTGAATAACTGGCTAAGGAGTCTGACCTACCCAAGTACATATTTCAACACATAACGTTACTCATTTTCAGGTGCAGTGAATGTAAAACAAAACGACAACAATGTTTAGCTTTGAAATGCTGCATGCATTAATCAAACAGGTGAAAAAGTTCATTGACTATTGCACTAATTTTCATAATAATATATGTTGGAGTGAGGGAAATCAGGTTTAATTTTAGATTTGAATTTTAGAAGTCTAGAAGTTATTTTTCCATTTTGTGAAATTAATGTGGATCGATGTTGCAATTTTTAAGATTGTTTTGGAGTAGGAAATATATAAAGTAATTTCTAGTTGGGATAATCTGTTAGCATCATTTATAGTAGTTACAAACGTCAAATAATTTTCATGGCTGAGTAAAAGTTCTTAGGGGAGGCTAGTCTTAAATTATTTCAATCTTCTCCATGTCCACCTGGACTCCCTTTGTTCTAATGATGTGACCTAGATACAAGATCTATCATGATGAACTCACACTTTCACTCCTTGGGAAAAAAATGTTTGTGCTTCTAAAATTTTCAATGCCTCATCAATGTGTCATAGGTACTCCTACATATTGTTGTAGATAAAAATTTCATGAAAGATTACAAGGATGAACTTCCTTAATTGTTTATAAAAATATGGTTCCTACAAGAGTAAAATATTGTTAAAGAATTTTTTAGACCTAATGATATAACCAAAAACATTTAATGACCATAAAGACACTAAAATGATATATTGTGAGTATCATCCTCTAAGATTCTAATCTAATGTTAGCTTGATCTAGTATCTATCTTTGAAAAATAAGTATCTTCATGAATCTTATCTATCAACTCATTGATCTTGGGGATTGGGTATTGTGACCAATGGATTAGTATGGGCCGATTATGCTTGATCCATGAAGAATCGAAGCATAATGAAGCCACTAACATCGAAGCTCAACAAGATCATTCAACTGAAAGTTAAACTAAACATTTATCAAAACAAAACATTCTAAACTATGAAAGCATTTAAATGTCTACTCCAACCCATCTGAAACTTATCCCATTTTAGAATTGGTGTCATGTTGATGTGGAACAATGACCCTTTCCCAATCTCGTGATCTATGAGCTTGTTTCAATTGACTCTATTGAAGAGAATCAATGAAACTATTGTGATATGTGGATGAAAACATAATTTATGCTAAATTGAACATGATGCAAGCTAAATTAACATGATTTTATGCTAAAATTGATCTAAATATGCAAAAGCTAAGCTAATCTAAGTGGATTCTAAGTTAAAAGATTCAAACCATAATTCATAAACAAGCTAAATGGATGCATGGAAGCCATTAATGGAAAGCTTAAAGCTAATATGCAACTAAAAAAAAAAACTAAAGTATGCTAAATGTGAGTAAAGTATGAGTGTGAGTGATTTCAATAGCACAAGTTTTCTCTGAAAGATGGATCCATTTATCTCCAAATAGTGATCTATTTATATGAAAGCAAATGATAAATGGAGGGTTGAGATTGAAAAAACTAATCAACTATCAAGGATGGAGGAAATAGGAGGCATGGATCATGGATTCTCATCAATGGGTGAGAATGCAAGATGAGATTTAATCAAGGGTTATCATTCATTTCAAACAAACACACTTTTGACCTATTTAAGAGGTCACAAGTTTAACTTGCGAAGGAAGCCAAGTGAGAATATTCCCTTTTTCAAATGATTGGAGGAGAGAGAATATTCTCATGGGTGGGAAAAAAGGTTATTTAGTTAATTAAAACTAAATTAAATTGTGCAAAGAAGGAATCTTCTTTTGGAATATTCCTTTGCAAGTGGGAGGAATTGGATTAATTATATAATTGCTAGTTAAACAAGGTTTAATCATGCAATTTAGGAAAATTAAAAGAATAAAGTGATATTCATTAAAATAAATGATTTAATGAATGGTGAAGGGTGAAATGACATTTAATTAAATAACATAGGGTTATTTAATTAAATAAGAAGACTTAGGGAATTAAATTAAATAGTTTGATTTATTTAATTTAATGAGATGAAATGTTAGTGTGAAAGGGGGTGAATTAATGAGGTTAATGGATACAAATGATGGAATTAATTAAATAGTTAGGTTAATTTAATTAAAGTGAAAAAAGGATGGGTTTCAAAAGGAAATGATGTTAGTATACCTAATTCGAGTGTATAATATCATTTAGGACATTTTTCAATGTTTACATTTTGCCCCTCTTTCAAGTGAGGTACTTGCTACTTCGGTTCAAAGACTGATGCTCTTCAAATTAAAAACTGTTGCCTAAATCAAAAAATAAAAAAATTCTATTTTTTTAGATGCCCCAATGGAAGGATTAAGCTAATTCCCCGCCTTGAGAAATCGGGTGAAATTTTTGAATTTTGGGTTGATTTCTCGACAAAGATGAAAAGTTGCCTCAGGGGTCCAGAAAGGCTCCAAAATGCAAAAAACAATGCAAAATAAGGTTTTGATTGGCAAAATTGGTGAAAATGGTGATAAACCCTACCTTGAAGGTTAAATTAGGGGAAAAAACTCTAATTGTGATCCATAAATAAGCCAAGAAGTGATACTTTCAATTCATTTGTGCATTCACACCTTAGAGAATTCTTGTTATTTTGAGCTCTGACTCTTTGACAAAATGGCGCGACGACGGCTCTCACGACACATTTCCGATCAAGTTCGAGAGTACTAGAGGCTCCTAGGTGGAAGACAATCAGTATGTGATCCAAAACCTTATTTGAAATTTGACTTTTTCATGCATTTATTGCTTTTTAAAATTTAAACTTTGGCAGTGTCGCTATATAGCGATGCCCATTTGAGATTCGATGATGCTAAAATGATTTTTAGTGATGCATATGTGTATTGTGATGCAGTTCACAATTTAGAATTAGGGTTTCCAATTTTAAGTTATCACGCATATGTTTATTGTGACATAGCTCTCAATTTGAAAATTAGGGTTAGGTTTTCGAAAGTTCAAATCACAATGCATATGTTTCCGCTGACGTGATTTGTGATTTGCAATTTGAATGCCTTCGGGTGTCACAATTTGGAATTTGAAATATAGCAACACTATTGTCATTTTATAGCTAAAAATTCCAAATTGAGTCAAGTTTTTTTGAATTTTGACATTGTGTACTACATGGATGCAAGAGGTCATTCCACCCTTGATGTCTCATGAGCACCCGCCCACAGTTTTGGAGAGACTTTGTGATTTATCTGAGTTGTGCCAAGAGCACCTAGGGGAGATCAGCCTATAGTACATTGCATACATGCTCATTGTCTGGACACATCTAGCTATCATGACAGTGCTATGTGAGAAATGGCATAGTGAGACTTCATCATTCCATCTTTCGGCAAGCAAGGTGATAGTGACCTTAGAGGATGTATGGTGGATTGTTGATACATGGCGAGTGTGTGATTTATGATGTCAATGCCGGATATGATGCCTATCATGAGGTTATGGAGATTGAGGACATCATTCTAGTCATGTCACAGACCGACCTTGAGATGTATAGAGGTCGAGTTCTACATTTTGATTTATTCTTGCAACCATCATTTCTAGTTTGGTCACTCCTGATCGATGGAGTAGAGGATTCATCCTAGGATGGGGCTTGGCATCACAAGGATGCTCTATAGGAGGACACTATTTTCTTGGGGGCCAGTGATGCTAGCCTTGTTGTATCATGATATGCATGACTTCGTCTATTGCGACATCAAAGCCATTGGCACAGGGGTTACCTTGTTTCATATTTGGGCTTGGGAGCATATTGTTGTGCTCTGACCAATCATACAAATGGATGATGTTGAGCCAAATGATCCTTTGGTTTGGCGATATAGAGGTGCCATCATTCTTCAACATACAGGGAAGCTTGAGCTTTCGTATTGGCATTAGGTGTTGGATGATATGAAAAATTTTAGATGGTGACCCTAGCTACAGATGTCAGTGTGGTATGATGATCCACAATAGCTCTTCTTCACTAGATAGACCCAGTACATGTAGGGTCAAGAGCATACTAGTATACAGAGATATATGCCAAAAAGGGTGGCTTGACAGTTTTGTGTGCAATAGGATAGGCCCAAAAATGCATATAGGGCCATTTTCATGAGATCAACTCAAGAGGTTTCCACATGGGGACCTACTATCCCAGCTCCAGAGGTGGTCGAGGGTTTTCAATAGTTGGCATAGCCATGGGCATACAACCAGGGATACCCGAACACATAGATAATGCCTACATACAATGCATGGTTTACACCCCCTTACAGGTTGACAAATCCAATGGGTGCTCCTCCACGAGGGAGACCTAAAGGGAGGGTAGTAGGAAGGGGCAGATGCAAGGGATAGGATAGCCAGGATGGCCAAGATGGGTAGATTCTCAGGGCTCCACTAGTGGGATAGTATGCTCCACAATAGCCTCTTGTTCAGTCGCAACCAATGCATCAGTAGCCCATTCAACCACCACCACCAAGGCCAAATCCTCAAGACATATAGATTCAACAGGTGTAGGTTCTTATGGGTGAGTGGGATCAGGCCCGCCAACAAATTTTGGTGATCATTGTTGAGAGGGACCAGGTCAAACATCAGGTTGTGGCTATTACTACAGAGAGATCATGGGAGGAAACAAGTACAAGTTGTGACTGTCGAGAGAGATCAAGAGATCAAGTGATGACAATAGTTGGAGGTGATGATAGTGGCTACATAGGGCAAGACTATATATGTCAAGCTATATAGAGAGGTTGTGACTGAGATAGCCTATTACAAGATGCATTATCACAGAGATGTTCCAATGCCACTCAAATAGCCTGACTACTCACAAAGGAGTGATGTGCAATCTAGGGATGAGGATCAACCAGAGAGATAGGCTAGAGAGAGTAGCATCCATTAGGGCTAGCTTGGTTGTATAGACACCTTTTTATTTTGATGACCTATTCTTTGATATAGATATACATTCATGGGCTCCTTTATGATAGCCTCGTGGATATTGTATTTATGATCGATATACATACACTGATACAGATAATGTACCATGACATTCATTTTTTGACATATATGGCCTATGTTATACACGTAGAGACCACATAGCTCGACTAACTTGACTTATTGATAATGAGATATGAACTATTGATGGATTGTCAGTTTACTATGACAGACTCCTAAAGGACTGACCTAGGGTGTCTCGAGGGAAAATCAATGATGGCCTTGCCTATGTTCAAGCTCAGAGACAAATTAGTTTGATTGACTCGACTTATTGACAATGAGATATGAATTGTTGATGGATTGTCAATTTATTATGACATACTCTAAAGGACTGACCTAGGGTGTCTCAGGGGCACATCAATGATGGTATTGCCAATGTTCAAGCTCATAGACAATGTAGTTCGACAATAGGACACTATTTTTGGATTTTTGATGTTCGACCTTTTTAGGGCTTTTGATGTGTTTTGGATGTTTTGGATTTTGACTTTACAATTTTCTGAATGTTTTTGGATTTTAGCTGTACATGATTTTGTAAATTTTTTTGGTTTTTTGATGAACATTTTATGAATGTTTTTGGGATTTTTGATGGGTTTTTCATTGACCTTAGGATATACAAGAACTTGATGTGATCCATAATGGAGTTCCCCCAACGTGATGCAATAGACTATCTTGATACAAGTAGGACAAACTAACCTTTGGAATATGCCAAGTAGTACTAAAGGGGATACGATACTTCATAATATAAAGCTATGATAGAGATGTGGATGGGTGATGGAATAAATAGGATGAATGCTATGATGAATGGATGGTGATGTGAAGAATGATAGGATAAAGAGCCAAAGAATAGATGGAGGTGTTTTATTTACACGAGGCACCTGTTTTCTAGGTTTTCACCAAGGTACTTTCCCAAAGTGCCACCGAAATGGTTTCCACTAGAGGATGATTTTTTTCTTTACTTTTTTCAATCCTTTTTCTCTTTTTTTTTGGATTTTGATCATTTTTTGATATTTTTTTGTATTTTTAGATTTATACCCTTCAAGGCTACACATAAAAATTTTTGAGATGCAAGTTGTTAGTTGAATCTTGCAAGGTTTCTCCTTCAGGCATTGACAATTGGTATACTCTCAATCCATAGCTTGTTGTGACAACATAAGGACCCAACCAGTTAGGCTCAAACTTTCCTTTACTGTCTTAATCTAGTAGATTCTTCTAATTCTATTTTAGGACAAGATCCCCTACATGGGAAGACCGACATTTGATCTTCTTCTTATACCTTCATTTCAATCGGTTTTGATATACTTGCAAGTGATTAAGGGTGTTGAGTCGACGCTCATCTAGGAATTCTAGCTCATTCAGTCGAGATACTCTATATTCTTCATTGGTGATCAGGTTCAGTAGTGACACTCATAGTGATGGGAGCTCAACCTTAATAGGTAAAATGACTTTTGATCCATAGACCAAGGAGAAAGGTGTTGTACCTATTGGTGTGCGAATACTGATTTGATAGGCCCAAAGAGCAAGATTCAACTACAGATGCCAATTACGACTAGCTTCATTGACTGTTTTCTTTAGGATTTTCAAAATAGTCTTATTTGTAGCCTCAGCTAAACCACTTCCTTGGGGATAATACAAGGTAGAGAATCGGTTTTGGATGTTGAATCTTTGACATGGCTCTTTCATATCCTAATTCTTAAAGGGTGTTTTTTTGTCTGAGATAAGGGTTTGAGGAACACCATAATGACAGATGAGGTGATTCGGGATAAGCTTGGAAATTTTTTTCCCTATTATGTACGTCATAGGAATGGCTTTGACCCACTTGGTAAAGTACTCAATGGTGGTTATGATAAACTTGTGGCCATTGGATGAGGTTGGAGTGATTTTTCCTATGAGGTCAATCCCCCATTGCAAAAAAGGCCAGGGTATGATCATTGTTTGCAATTCCTAAGTTGGGGCATGGATCATATCTCCATGTTGTTAACATTGGACAAATTTTTTCACATACTAATGAGCTTCTCTTTCCATAGTTGGCCAGTAGTACCCCATCCTCAACAGTTTCTTAGCTAAAGTCATACCACTAGAATGGGATCCACATATGCCATCATGTACTTATGTTAAAGAATTTAAGGCTTCCTCTTGGTTAATACATCATATTAATGTCCCTTCAATACTTCGGCCGTAAAGGATATCACCTAGGATCACAAATTAGGATGCCTTCTTGAAAAAGGTCATTTTAAGGTTTGAGGTGATATCAGATGGGAGGGTTCCTCTGCTTAGGGAGATGAATGTGTCATGATACCACAAGGATCCAAGACCAACAATGACACACACGAATTCAAATTCAGGGATTTTGAAAGTTGGTACAAGAAGTTGTTCCACCAAGAATTCACATTGAAGGACATTGTTCAGCATGTCTACTAGTGATTTGATTGTTGCCAGGGCATTTACTGCTCTGTTGTTCATGCAAGGAATCTGCTCAAAATTTATGTCAATGAAAAGGTCCTTGAGATTCTCTATCTTCTTGTAAGGGGTAATCTTGTCATCCCTAGTTTGATAGTCATCATTGACTTGGTTGATAACCAGCTGTGAGTCTCCATAGACTTTCATCTCTTGTATCTACCACTAAACCGCTATCCTTTGACCTATGATTAGAGATTCATACTCAACAATTTTGTTAGTATAGGAAAATGATAGCCTATATGACTTTGGGATGCAATCACCTTGAGGGGTGATTCAAATAATACCTACTCTTGATCCATGTTGGGTGAACGATCCATCAAAGTACATCTTCCACTAAGCTATGAGATTGATAAGGAATACTGATTCATTAGGGAACTCAAATATCAAGGGGTTCTCTACATAGATGGATGCCTCTGCTAGTTGGTCTATGATCACTTGTCTTTTTATTTCCTTGTGCTTCACATACTCTATGTAAAATTTGGTTAAGATCATTACCCATTTGGCCATTCGCCCAATGATATTTTCTTTAGATAATAGGTATTTGAGTGGGCTGATCTTTGCAATGAGCTTGATTTGACGTGATAGAATGTAATGTTTAAACTTTTGTGAAGTAAAGACTACTGCTAAGCATTCTTTTTCAATGGTTGAATAGTTCATTTCATAGCCCACCAAGGTTCTACTGATGTAATAGATAGCCCTTTCCTTTTTTTTTTCCATCATGTTGTGCCAGAAGAGCTCCTAGTGTTGTTGATGTTGTTGAGATTTGTAGGATCAATGGTTTGTTTGGTATCGGTGGCATTAGCACTGGAGGCTTCAATAGATAGTCTTTGATCTACTAGAAAGCTTTATCACATTTCCCATCGCACCTATAAGTTATTCCTTTATGGAGAAGATGCAAAAAGGGGTGGATCTTGTCTGATAGTTATGATATGAACCTTCTGATGGACTGCAATCTTCCTTGTAATCCTCTCATCTTCTTCATTATTTTTGTTGGTTCCATGTCGAGGATGATTTTTACCTTTTTTGGATCAATTTCTATCCCTCTTTGTGAGACAATAAAGCCAAGAAGCTTCCCTGATGTAACCTCAAAGACACACTTTTTTGGATTTAGTCATACCTTGTACTCTTCAAGTCTATCAAATATGGGTCTTAAGACTCCTATGTGCTCACTTCTTTTCTTTGATTTTTCCAAAATATCATCCACATAATCTTCAACTTTTTTGTGGATCTTGTCATGAAAGATTAGGGTCATTGCTCTTTGATAGATTTCTCCTACATTCTTTAACCCAACAACATTACATTCCAACAATATGTTCCCCACGGATAAGTGAATGCAGTTTTTTGTTGATCCTCCTTAGTGATCATGATATAATTATAGCTTGAAAAACTATCCATGAGTGATAGCATTTCATGTCCAGTTGTTAATTCCACAATGAGGTCAATGTTAGGAAGAGGGAAATCATCTTTCGGGCATGCCTTGTTTAAGTATTTGAAATTAGTGTAGATTCTAATGCCCCTAGTGGGTTTTGAGACTGGTACCAAATTTGAAACCTAGTTAGGATAGTCTATCAATCGGATGAATCCAACATCAATAAGTTTTTGTAACTCTAGTTTCACCAAAAGTGTTATCTAAGGATGCATCTTCTATAATTTTTGCTTGACTAGCTTGGCTTCAGGATAGACTACTAAGTGATGCACAATTACTTCAGGATCAAGGCTTGGCATATATGTGTATGACCATGCAAATTTAGCTCTTTTCTCTTTCAAGAATTTTGCTAGGTTCTTTTGTTCTTCATCTAGCAGGGATTCGGCAAAGAAAGTGATCTTAGGCACTTATTTTGTCCCTATATTGATTCGAGTGGCCTTTTCTACTAGCACTACTAACTTCTCTGGATGCATTGCACTAAGGGGGAGATTGAATCCCTCATCCTTGGGCACCTCAAAGAGGTTTTCACCATTGGATGTGTCCTTTGTTTTTACTATTTTGGGATCAGAGAGTGCCACCATGTGGTATTCACTCAAGGATTTGCATCTAAGTTACATTTCATTAATTTTGCGACTGAAGAATTCAATCATCTCCCCATAGTATGCCCTTGTGTCCAACTCTATGTCAAAACCTAGTTTACGATCTGCCCATGGTAAGTTGGCATGAAGTCCCATGAATTTTGATATCACTTCATCGTTTTCGAATAAATCTAAAATTGGTGGTCCTTGTTGGTCCATGTCAATGAGTTGTGGGTATACTAGGCGTATTTTAGTTGGTTTATTACTTGGAGCAAAGGATGATATGAATATCATGAAGATGGATTTATTCCCAAATAGTTCAGTAACATCAAGGGGGAAGTCATCTAAGGTTGTATCACACAATGGGGGTAACCAAGAGGAAGCCTCGACCTGTTTAGTGGAAATACCTTTGCCAATAAGGGTGACCTTTCTAGTCTAGTACAACCTAGGCCAAGATTCTTTAGTCATTTCTTAGGAATGATGGGATTTAGCAAACCATTATCATTCTATCCTAGCTTCTCATTCTTTTTATATCCCATTCCCTTCATCAGCTACAAACCTTTGTTATCCTCGTCCATGGGAAGAGTGGACATGGGTCATTCATCTTGATAGAGGAGTTTAGATATAACTTCCTCATTAACATCTTCTTGATTTAAATCACCCCACTTAGTGAAGGTAGTAGCTACCATCTTGATCGTTTCAAGCTCTTTATCGCTAGATTGGGTTTCCCATGAGATTGTGGAGAAATGGGTAACTCTCCTAAGACAAAGGTGTTCTTCATTAGCTTATAGTTCCCACAACCATCATCCTGGATTACTACCTTGATGTTAGGAATGTTCTGCACAATGGGTATTTTCATTGCTGAGGTAGATGCAAGGGATGTTGGGTCAACAAATGAGGTAGATAGTGTAGGCCCTTCATCATTCTTGGGTATTTGGGGAATTTTATAGAATTTGGCCTCAAGATTCTTACATTAGTAAAAAGGCTTAGGATCTCCATGGATAGTAATCTATCTACCTTTGAAAGGAAACTTTACACATTGATGATAGGTCGAGGCTATAGCTTTTAGGGAATGGATCCATGGTCGGCCAAGTATAGGGAAGATCAAGGTCTAACACTTGGCATGTAGTTTTTGCAATAAGAGGCCCCACTTGGATGGGAAGTGCAATGATACCTTGTGATACCCGTTCTTGGTTGTCATATTCTCTAATGGTGATACTCTTTGCTTTCTCAATAGTATCCTCTGAATAGCCCAAATTCTTGATTAAATGCAAGGCACAGATGTTCAAACTAGCACCTCCATCTACTAAGAATCTTTTGACCTTGGTTTTATGAATGATAACCTCAAGGTGTAAAGCATGGTTATGAGATGGTTGTGATGGTAGGTCTTGTTCAAACAAGGTGAGAAGATGATTAGTGATATTCCCCGCCATAGCTTGAAATTTATTGGTGTCAATATCCTCGGGGATGGATGACTCAAACAAATCTTTCTCCAATATTTCCCTATGTGTTGGGGATAGCCTTAATAGCTCTAAGGTGGATATCTGTGCGAGGGTCTTCTTAAGCTAATCTAGGAGATTGTACTTGCTAGGATTTGATGTTGGTAAAGTAGGTTGTGGCCTAGATTAAGACAGGACTCCTTGGATGATAATTTTTCCATGTCGTGTGGTGACTCCACATTCTTCACTAGATCCTTTGATGGTGACGATAGTGATGACACTATTACAGGAAGCAACAATATTGGAATAGGTATGTTGTACATTTGTGTAATCCTTAGCTTTTTCGTTGTTGTTTACTTTGTTATGATCTGGCATAGGGTTCTTGTATATCTCAAGATCTTGATTCCTAGCTGGTACTTCAACAGATATGGTGTCATTTTCTATGAGGTCTTGGATGATATTCTTGAGTCTCATGTAGTTTGTCATTTTTTTTCCTTTGATTTTGTGAAAGTCATGGAGAACATTCTCGTTGTACTAGGATAGTTTCTCTTGTGGTTCTTGGTATTTTTCAAAGTTGGGAAGTGTTATCAAATTTGACTCTACCAACTTCTTCATGATGGTTTCAATAGGTTCAGATAACTGTGTGTACTTGCATTTGGGATAGTTGTTCTTTTTGGTGGTTCAACTTTGTTTCCTGTCAGTGTTGTTGATCTGATTGTTCTGGGGAGGTGTCGTTTGCTACACCATCGATTGAATGTTAGCAAATGGATTGTTTTTTGGTCTAGGAGCACTTAGAAATACCCAGGCATCTACCACACCATCATTTGTTAAGTTCTTTTCCTTAGCCCAAACACAAGGCTTGTCATTTGAACTATTTTATGGGTGATGGTCTTTGTAAGCTTCATTATTCCCTTTTGAGATTACAGCTCTCTCGATGTTAAGGGCTCTAGGGACAAGCTCATCATAAGATGTGATGCGTTGTATTTTCAAGTGGAAATATAGATTGGGGTCTAGATTTGCTATGATAATTCCCACTTGTTGTTCATTAGGAAGAGGCCACTTGCTCTTACTAGCTCTCTGTCTCCACCATTGTAATAAATTGATGAAATATTCTCCTTTGTTTAATCTGAGAGTGTAAGGTTCTTCTAGACTTACATCCATGTGAAGATTAAAGGAGAAGTGATCGATGAATTTATCGGTAATTTCTTGGAAATTTTTCATGCCAAGAGGTAGATGAGAAAACCAATCTATAGTAGGACTTGATAAACTTTGAGGGAAGAGGCACATTAAATAAGAATCATTGTAAGCCACCTCCATACACATGACGTTAAATTATTTGACATGGTCCACAAGACATCCTCTCCCTTTGTATTTATCGAATTTAGGGATTTCAAAGCCAAGAGGGAATGGTACCATTGTGATGTTTTGATCCAATGGATAGAGACATAGATTCTATGTATGAGGCTTCTTTGTCTTGCCCATTCAAAGATCCTACATTTCTTGTGATAGCGCCTTAAATTATGATGCCAAATCATCTTGTGGGTTTAGAGGAGGAACATATGGTGGGATGACAGATAAGTTGTGTGTACCTTAGAATTTTACCATACTCTAATGTGCAAAATAACTAAAAATGTAAGTGATAAAAGACTAAGGACACTTCAAGATTAGCCTAAAGAGTGATAAAACAAGGAAAATAGATGAAATAAGATGTAAATTGATTTATACCTTCCTTGTTGTTGAAGACTCCTTGGTTGGCCCTTGATTTTGATGGATTTGTGTGCTCCTTTGATGGCTTGTGATGTAGCTAGATACAAGATTGAATGTGAAAAATGATAAAATTGGATGGCTAAATGATAGAAAGTGCTTGAGAATGCAAATTGGCAACATAAGGTTGCTCAAATCCAAAGTGTTGAAAATTCCCTTGAGGAGGGGGTATTTATAGAAGAATTTGAATTCTCTAAAGAATTCAACGGTTGAAATTCATCTAACAAGGTCAAGATGAAGGGATATGGTGAGTTGAGAACTCACAAGTCCTCACATCTTGACATGTGGATGGTGAAGTGGCTAAGATGAGATGAGGTGTAAGTGAGGTGGCCAAAAGGTACATGAGGTGGAGGAAGGACAAGTACCTTCCAAGTACATTAGGAGATGGGAAGAATCTTGGGTGAATAAAAGTGAATTTTAAATTCACAATGATTGGAAGAATCTAGTGGATAAGACAAGGTTCCCAAAAGGTGGGAATTTGTCACATGTGACTTGATGTGACAAGTCAAAGGTTCTAGAAGATGCATGGAAAAGGGGATTCTAGGAATAATAAAAAGGAATTAAAAATTCCTTGGGGGTGGGAAGAGTTGACCAAGGTACTAATTAGGTTTGACTAATCAGTAATTAGAGGATAATTAAGGGTTAATTAGGATTAAAAGCCAACTTGCAAAAGTTGGAGGATGTGACACATCCTAATCAAGGATTAGGCATGTGCACATCCTTAATGAAGAGATTAGGAAATGGATTAGGATTAGATGAAAATGACATGTGAGGAATTAAATAAATGTAATATTTATTTAATTTATTTCATTAAAAGAGGATTAAGGATGGTAAGGTATTTAATTATTAATTAAATACCTTAGAGATTTGGCAGAATTAGGGATATTAATTAAATAATAGCAGTATTACTTAATTAACGAAAATAAGATGAAGGGGGATGAATTTGGATAAATTAAGTGTCCAAATTTAGATGTCTACATTTTTCCCCTCTTTGAGATGGTGTTACGAAGTAACATCATTTCAAAGATCATTAAAACATAGAACCTAGAAGAAGATGGTTAGATTGGGAAAGATGCCCCAGTCATTCCTTTGAATGATTAGGAAGGCAAAAAGATGATGAGAATTAGGGATGAAAGATGCCCCCTCGAGAGGACATGCGGGTTCAAGAGAACACGGATGTGCTCTCGAAATGGATGAGATGAAGAAATGGGAAATGAGGAGGAGGATGTAAAGGGATGGATATAAAAGGATGGAAAGGCAACAGGAGGTTGGGAAGCACAAACGGATGCAAAGACGAAGATGATGTTGCCCCAGTCAAGGTACAAGCCAAAAGGGGTTGGTGATGGATGGAGTGTTGTCAATGAATCACGAAGATAGGGGAAGATACATGCCACTGAGTGGTATTGATGAGGAAGGTTACATCCCAAAACACCACTAAAGGATAGGGAAGGATGCCTCCCGATGATGATGACAAAAGTGTTGATGAGGGAAGAATACATCCCAAAACAACACCAAAGGGATATGGAAGGATAAAATGGGATGATGATGATGATGATGAGGATGATTGGATCCATGCTTGTAACAAGACTGAGAACAATACCAAGGATATGATTAGATGATTCAAGCTACATGGAATGGATGGGGATTGGATAGAGATGTGAGATAAGGATGAAGGATGAATGGATGGGGGGATACATGTAAGACGATAGAATGGAAAATGAAATGCAATCCTAATGCAATTTGCCATCTTCGGAGTACTGAGTTTTTCTATAGCATAAGACACCAAGTGCCAGGGTATGAAGAACCAAGGTGAATTAGTGTCGAATGCATAAAATAAACACAACAGACAAGAAGGCTATCCCAACACCCCAAAGTCACAAAGACCTTGGTCAGGCCAGGTATTGAGATAACCACAAGCATAAAAGGATGCCCCAGCATAACACAAGACCTCAGAGATCTTGGTGGGTACTACATGGGACAACTAAGAAGACACAATCAAACAAAAGAGAAAGATATGCCCCTATGTTGACCAATCAAAACACACCATAATATAATGGATCATGGCGGCCCTGACAAGTGATGATAGGGAGCTCAAATGATAAACAAAATCCAAAAGTATCAAAATATCACAATCAATTTCAAACGTCCATTGCCATAGGATCAAGGGGATGGATGGGATTGATGAGGTCTCTTAGGAAGGATGCATCCTGTTGAGACCAAAGATGATGGATACTAAACTAAAAGATCGTTATGATGCGGGATGCACAAAATCGATTGGATCTCCTAATATAAGTGGGTCTTGTTTATTAAGAACCAACTAGATAAGGGCATAGCTTGATGACACAACATAAGGGAGACAAGACATGAGACTGACACAAACTAAAGACCTAGGGGCTCGGGGGCCGATCAAAGATTAGCCTTGCCTACGTGAAAATACAAAGCCCTCGTAGTTCGGTAAAAGGTTGTCGACTGACCATAGATAAAAATAGAAAGAGGATGATGAATGATGATGACAGATGACAAGGAAGGGAGAGACAAAAGCCAAGACTAATGATAGACAATATAGGAGTGGACGAAGAAAGTAGAAAGACCGACGCTAGATGATAGAGGAGCAGAGTGGACAATGAAGAACGATGATGGAACCCTGAGGGTGGATCAAATGATCAACCTTGCCTATGTGAAAGTGCACGGGCAACGTAGTTCGACTATAGACTAATGATGGACCATGATGAAAACTTTGATGGATGACAGGATGGAAAAAGAAGAAAGACTGATGATAGATGATAAAGGATCCCCAAGGAGAAAATCGAATGATCAAGCTTTCCTACATGAAAGTGCAGGGGCAATGTAGTTCGACAAGACCAAAGGAAAACAATGGATAAAGGATGATAAGATGATAGGATAAGTGGATAAAAATATGGGACTGATACGACAAGATAAGATAGACCTGTTGGATTGGATAGGATGATGACGATCACATAAAGCTCAGGGATGAGGTAGTTATCCAAAGCATTAAAATGACTTGGGAGGATGATATGATAGATAGATGAGTGATGAAAAGTGATAGGGATTGGAAAGATGTGCAAGAGAAGTAGGGATGAGGACGATGAGATAAATGGAATTGGGTTGCATGGGGGGGAGGCCTATAGCCAGATACTAATGACAAGGGATTGTGAGATGGTATAAGGATAAAGATGAAAGAATGGATAGAGATATAGGGATGGGGGATGGGAGGGATTGTTTGGATGGATGGGAATATAAGGATTTGGAGATGAAGATAAAGATGGGGAGATGGAAGGGATGCTATGATAGATGGATAGGGACAGAAGGATTGGGAGATGAAAGGGATGCTAGGATAGATGATGTCTCCAAGGATTATGTCACAAAGGAAGCAGATGCCCCCACTCTAGATATGTCATATATGAGGAGGCATAAGGGATAAAAGACAAGTGGATGGGAAGATAAATGAGATAACTAGATGAGGATAGGATGGGTGGCTAAGGAATATGATAGAGCATGGATGAAGGGAATGTATACCAATAGGTGTCCAAAGCATGCATAGATAGGTGCCCCTATTTTGATCAAGATCACAAGAAGGATGGAGAGAATGGGAGATAAATGGGATATGATGGTAGGATACGGAAGATAGGTGGGATGGGGGGATTTATGAAGAGGACAGATAACAGGAAGACGGGTGCATAGCTAGAAGCATAGTGGATGGAGGGAATGCATATCAAGAAGTTGCCCCCAAGTGCAATGGGGATTTACGCATGACGCATGTTTGCCAGGTTTTCATCATGGTACTTATCCAAGGTGCTTGTTTGCCAAGTTTTCACCATTGGACGAATTATTTCTCTTTACTATTTTGTTTTTTTTTTATTTTTTTTTTTTTTGATTTTGTAGATTTTTTGACTTTTTGGATGTCATGCAGAAGGAGATGGGTAAGGATAAGGAAGTGGATAAGCAGATTTGGAAGACATGTGATAAGGATCAATGTGTTATGAGCCCATGTTTGAAGTGACTCTTGGATGTTGGTACAACCTTATTAGGCTAAATGGATTACGCATGAGGGTGAATTATAGGGATTTGATGGGGTTGATACATGGGATAATGGATGGGATGCTGGAAAGGGTATGGATAGAATGATGGGGTTGATATGTGATGGGGAGTTGTGTTCAGGACCAACATTGGCACATGTAGTGGTGGATGTGGAAAGATAATAGGATTAAGGGATGGAGAATGTGGGGATAATGGAGGAGATGGAATGGTGAATTTTGGGACATAAGGACCCAAAACAGACTTAGGAGATGAAAGGGGTGTATGATGAGCTTTTGGATTAGCGACTTTGGATTTTCTTATAGATTTTTCATGTGATGGCATTGCAGCTTTTTTCTTTAGGATCCACATGGTTTTGATCTTTGCTTTGGTGGGCCTTTGTGGCCTACGAATTTGATTTAGATTTAGATTTTTTTTCTCTTCACCATGTCTTTTGGACGGGACATGAGGAGCCTTAGATTCATGTGGATGTTTGGATTTATGCATTTTTTCTTTAACAACCAAACTGCTTTTAGTAGTAATGGGATGGGTGTGAGGAGATGGATGATGTGGAGTGATGGAGGTAGGAGTATGGGGATTATGTGTAGATGGAGGATGTTTAGGTAAGTGCCTTTGTCGATCCTGATTATAGGATATGTGAGAGGGATGTTTATGATGGATGAGATGGATAGGTGTTGGACAGTTGAAAGGATGAGACAGAGGAGGTGATCTTGGGATATATGGACCGAAAGCAGTCATAGTGGGTGGAGGGACATAAGAACCCAAGATGGATGGAGTAGATGGAGGGTGGGTGATGGTGGATGGAGGGATGTAAGGACCCAAAATGGATGGATCAGCTGAAGGAGGAATATGGACGGTTGTTTCGAGGCGATACGATAGAGGAGGAGGGATGGAAACATATGGTCTAGTGGAGCAATAGGAAGAGCTGACATTTCTTTTGAAAAAGGCTCGTTGAGGACGTCTAGAGGTTGTACCAACATTTTTGGATTGTGAGTCATGAGTAGTACATCCAAGACCTTACGGATACAAATGTTCTTTAGCTTGGATGGGCTCTATAATACCTTGCTCATGAAGGCCTAAACCTTTTCCTTGATAGTTCATTCTCTTGAGTATTCGATCTAGGACATGATTTTTGTTATTTTGGAAGAATGATGCGAGTTCATTATTAGGTGGAAGAGGAGGGTTGGTGTATATGCTTTATTTTTCTTCTGCAAGGAGACCACCATGGAGGAATGTGAGAGGACCAAGGGGATATGCAAGTGGTGTGGGGATAGCATTTTTAGGTGATGATGGGGGATCATGAGAAGGAGATGATGGGATAACAACATTTGGAGAGGGAGTAGGGGCCATGATAGGATCTGGATTTGTGGTAGTAGGCTCATGCGATGGAGATGGAGATGGAGCAGTGGAAGCTTGAATGACAAGGGGATCATGGGATGGAATGGATGGGGGCTGTGATCTTGAGGTGGACTAGATGGGATGGTAGGATCTTGAGGAGAAGGGGATATGCTGGCATGCTTTGGATTAGACTCTTGGCATGACTCATCGTGTGCGGGAGGCATGGTAATGGAGTCTTGTTGGGATTCTTCAAGTGGGGAAGATGGAGGGATGAAAGATTCATGAGGTCCATTGAAATGGGTTTTGGTGCTACTAGGAGTGGGAGGAGTGGATTGGATTTGGGTGGATCTAGGAGTAGAGGGAGTGGATTGGAATTGGGTGTCTTCGATGGATTCGGTGGTTCTTGGAGTAGGAGGTGGGGGTTCAATGGATTTAGTGGGTTCAATGTTTCAATGGTTTGAGTAGTACTAGGGGTGGTAATGTCAATAATAGGTGTGGTATGGAGAAGGGTTTCATCACTAGTGACCGTGGATGATGGATCTAGATGGCATGGTTCCACGACTTCAAGATGTGGAGTTGGGGATGGCTTCTTTGTAATGAGTCCTTGGAGAACTTCTAAAATGAGAGACTTCCATATGGTTGGCTTGGCTAGGGTGGTAGAAATGGATGAGGGATTATGGATTGGTGGACTAGGGTTATTGAATGTAAGACTATGAGTAGATAGGGGATTAGGATTGGATGGAGGAATAGGAGTAGATGGATGAATGGGATTGGATGGAGGACTAGGATTGGATGGAGGGTTAAGGTAAGGATATTGGAGTGGTGAATTAAGATAGGGGGACATGGATTGTGGATTAGGACAAGAGGATATAGGTGGTGTAGTGGGACAAGAGGATGTGGGGGATGGATTATAATAAGGGTATTGGGATGGTGGATTATGATGAGGATATGTGGATGTAGGATTAAGGTAAAAGGGTGTGGATGTAGGATTAGTACAGGAAGATTGGGAAAGAGGATTACGATAGGGGGACATGGATGGGGAATTGTAATAGGAGTATTGGGATGGAAAATTAGGACAAGAGGATGTAGATGTTGTATAAGAGGATGATATAGATGGACATGAAAAATATGGGGATGAAGAAGATACTGGATATCCATTATCAAAGGTGGCATAAGGAGCATGATTAGGCATGGATGAAGACATAACAGGATAGCTCATAGGAGTAATTGGATTTTGGAAAGTGGGTGGAGAAAGCTTACTAGATATGATAGCGTCAAGGGGATCTATGTCGCATACCTCTTCATCGACAAGACTTTTGTTATCATTGTCGATGTAATTAGGGTTTCCCTTGACCACTATTGATGGAGGATGAGGATTCATGATGATGACAGGATAAAGAGGATGGATAAAAGATTTTGGATGGAAACAGATTAAAGCTCAAATCAGGATTTTGGTCAAGCTCAGATCAGGATTGGACAAAAGCTCAGATTAGGATGATTGGATGATGCAATGGGATTGCTTTTGATTTTGATGGGATTTGGTAGATGGATGATTACAATGATTTGATGAATTTGATTAAAGTACTAGATCAATTTGATTGGATAGGATCAAATGATTAGATGATGTTGATTGGATAATTGTGATTGGATGAACTTAATAGGATTGGGGTGCTTGGATTGATTAGATGATTGTATGTATTTGATTAGTGGAATAGATTAGTTTGATTAGATAGGAAGAAACAAAAGGTACCACTAGATAAAGCTCAAAAAATTGAGCAATTTTGGTTTTTGAATGAAGTTGATCTGATGCACAGTTTGTAAATGACAGCCCCGGGAAGTTAGGGGCGTGTCCACCCAGCAATGCGGGACGTGGCCGCCCCGAGATGGTCAAATTCTTGATAGGAGGAAATGGAAGGTACCACTGAATAGAGCTCAAAAAATTAAGCAACTTTGGTTTTTGGACAAAGTTGATCCAATGCACGGTTTGTAAATGATGGCCCCGATAAGTTAAAGGGGCGTAGTCAGCTTTCTGCGGTAAATCAGGGGTGTTGACAGCAAAATCAGGGGTGTTGATAGCAAAATTAGGGGCGTTGACAATAAAATTAGGGGCGTTGATAGCTTTCTACAATAAATCAGGGGCATTGACAGCAAAATCAGGGGCGTTGACAGCTTTCTGCAGTAAATCAGGGGCGTTGACAGCAAAATCAGGGGTGTTGACAACTTTCTACAGTAAATTAGGGGTGTTGACAGCAAAATCAGGGCGTTGACAGCTTTCAGGGGTGTTGACAGCAAAATCAAGGGCATTGACAACAAAATCAGGGGCGTTGACAACTTTCAAGGACATTGACAGCAAAATCAGGGGCGCTTCCACCTTTCTGCAGCAAAACAAGGGCTCTTCCGCCTTTCTGCAGTAAAAATAGGGGTGCTTCCGCCTTTCTGCAGCAAAAACAGTGGCACTTCCGCCTTAAATAGGGGCACTTCCACCTTAAACAGGGGCGCTTCCACCTTTCTGTGGCAAAACAGAGGGCACTTCCACCTTAAACAGGGGTGCTTCCACCTTTCTACAGCAAAATAGAGGGCGCTTCCGCCTTTCTGCAGTAAATCAAGGGCGTTGACAGCAAAATCAGGGGCATTGACAGCTTTCTGCAGTAAATCAGGGGCGTTAACAACAAAATCATGGGTGTTGACAGCTTTCTGCAGCAAAACAGGGGCGCTTTCACCTTAAACAGGGGTGCTTCTACCTTTTTGCAACAAAACAGAGGGCGCTTATGCCTTTCTACAGTAAGACAGGGGCGCTTCCGCCTTTTTGCAGCAAAACAGAGGGCGCTTCCGCCTTTCTGCAGTAAAGTAGAGGGCGCTTCCGCCTTTCTGTGCTGATTATAAGTGGTGTTTGGTGATGTAAATGGTAAAAATTATGATGTTCGCTACGTGAGGGTATGGACTTTTGAATGGAATATGAGGAAATTAGAATGAACGGGCAGATTGAAGATGATTATAGAGAATGAGTGGAGATTTAGAATGGTTAAACAAAGATTTGGAATGATAAGATGGAGGTTTAAACAGATCAAATGGAGGTTTTGGGAGACTTAAAGTGATGAAACAGAGGTTTGGGATGATGAGATAATGGTTGGGAATGATTAAATGATGGTTTAGAGGCTAAACGAATCCAAATGGGGTGATTTCGGGTGATTAGGAGGGAAAATTTGCCCCTTTGCAGCAAAAATTAGGGGTGCTTCCACCTTTCTGCAGCAAAACAGAGGGTGCTTCCACCTTTCTGCAGTAAGACAAAGCTTGGTTTTGATGGAAATGGCTATGGAAATGATTCAAAATGATAACGTAAGGCCAAAGTATCAAAGATTTCATAGGTTTTTGACAAAAGAACACTTCAAACAAGCACAATCCTATGATTAATGTTAAGGGTATGGCTAGGCAAGGTCTTAATCTAGGATGCACAAGGCTTCTAGGGAGTCCTCAATATACTCTTGGTACATGAGGCACAACCGTGAACACCAGCCCATCACAAGCGTGAGTCGGGAACCCCAGCGAGATATTGAAAGGTTCGGACCAACTCTTCACATCTATCTAGGTATCACCCTAGCTTCGACGCTCTGCCAATTACGACGTGGCTGGATTGGGGTACAACTTTCGTTCTCCCCCCTTTATATACCCTGCCAGTACGCGTGGTTGGAATCATCCCTTGGGGTGATGAAATCCCCAAGCAGGTCCCACTAAAAAGAAGACACTAACCGCTTCCAACTACTCCCTAGGCTCACACGAAGTGCAAGGGAAAAATGAAAACAAATTAATACCCCCTTGGATGACATAATAGTAGATAAGCACAGTAAGCAATAAAGGTTACTTCCCCCTAATTAGACTATGTACAAACAACAATGATAGTTTTTCATAAATTTGATCAAATAGATGGCCCTGCAAGCAAATGTTAGCTATCTTCTCCTTCATTTTCTGTCAATTATGCCATAATATGCTGTAAAACATTAGCAAAAAATACCAATATCCTTGCCAAAACAATGTTAGAGGGTTATTACTTGAAAATAGCTAAAAACGAGAGCAAAAATGATGTTAAAATGACTATTTTACCTTCTAAACTGTGTTGTTTTGGGGCACTTCCGCCTTTCTATAGCAAAACAGGGGCGCTTCCACCTTTCTACAGCAAAAACAGGGGCGCTTCCACCTTTCTGCAGTAGAACAAGGGCACTTCTGCCTTTCTGCAGTAAAAATAGGGGCACTTCCACCTTAAACAGGGGCACTTCTGCCTTTCTGCAGCAAAACAGAGGGCGCTTCCGCCTTTCTGCAGCAAAACAGGGGCACTTCCACCTTTCTACAGTAAAACAGGGGCACTTCTGGCTTTCTGTACCAAGATCAGAGGGCGCTTCCGCCTTTCTGCAGCAAAAGGTTAGAGGAAAAGAACCTTTCAAAATGAAAGGGCGTATCCGCCCCACTGCAAGAAACATTATTAGATTTTTAAAAAGGAAAGTTGTACGCCCCACTGCAAGAAAGTGTTAGAAACAAACTTCTAAGTATACACCTAACTGCAGCAAATTGTTAGAAGAAAATTAAATTGTCAGATATAGGGCGCTTCCTCCTTTCTGCAGCAGACAAGGGGGCACTTCCGCCTTTCTGCAGTAAAGCAGAGGGTGCTTCCACCTTTCTGCGGTAAAACAGAGGGCGCTTCTGCCTTTCTACAGTAAAAAGGAGGGCGCTTCTGCCTTTCTGTAGTAAAAAAGAGGGCGCTTCCGCCTTTCTGTGGTAAAAAAGAGGGTGTTTCCGCCTTTTTGCAGTAAAAAGGAGGGCGCTTCCACCTTTCTGCTGTAAAAAAGAGGGCGCTTCTACCTTTCTATAGTAAAAAAGAGGGCGCTTCCAGCTTTCTGCAGTAAAACAGAGGGCGTTTCCACCTTTCTGCGACCTTTTTCTACAAAATACTTAGCAAAAATGAATGTTAAATGCAAGAACCCATTTGTGGGTCCCACCGGGCATGCTAGAAATATGTACCTTAGAATTTTACCCTACTCTAATGTGCAAAATAACTAAAAATACAAGTGATAAAAGACTAAGGACACTTCAAGATTAGCCTAAAGAGTGATAAAATAAAGAAAATAGATGAAATAAGATGTAAATTGATTTATACCTTCTTTGTTGTTGAAGACTCCTTGGTTGCCCTCCTTGGATGGCTTGTGATGTAGCTAGATGCAAGATTGAATGTGCAAAATGATCAAATTGGATGGCTAAATGATAGAAAGTGCTTGAGAATGCAAATTGGCAACATAAGGTTGCTCAAATCCAAAGTGTTGAAAATGCCCTTGAGGAGGGGGTATTTATAGAAGAATTTGAATTTTTTAGAGAGTTCAACGGTTGAGATTCATCTAACAAGGTCAAGATGAAGGGCTATGGTGAGTTGAGAACTCACAAGTTCTCACATCTTGACATGTGGATGGTAAAGTGGCTAAGAGGAGATGAGGTGTAAGTGAGGTGGCCAAAAGGTACATGAGGTGGAGGAAGGACAAGTACCTTCCAAGTACATTGGGAGATGGGAAGAATCTTGGGTGAATAAAAGTGAATTTTAAATTCACAATGATTGGAAGAATCTAGTGGATAAGACAAGGTTCCCAAAAGGTGGGAATTTGTCACATGTGACTTGATGTGACAAGTCAAAGGTTCTAGAAGATGCATGGGAAAAAGGGATTCTAGGAATAATAAAAAGGAATTAAAAATTCCTTGGGGGGTGGGAAGAGTTGACCAAGGTACTAATTAGGTTTGACTAATCAGTAATTAGAGGATAATTAGGAGTTAATTAGGATTAAAAACCAACTTGCAAAAGTTAGAGGATGTGACACATCCTAATCAAGGATTAGGCATGTGCACGTCCTTAATGAAGAGATTAGGAAATGGATTAGGATTAGATGAAAATGACATGTGAGGAATTAAATAAATGTAATATTTATTTAATTTATTTCATAAAAAGAGGATTAAGGAGGGTAAGGTATTTAATTATTAATTAAATACCTTAGAGATTTGGCAAAATTAGGGATATTAATTAAATAATAGCAGTATTATTTAATTAATGAAAATAAGATGAAAGGGGATGAATTTGGATAAATTAAGTGTCCAAATTTAGATGTCTACAAGTTGTATGTAGGATTTTGATATGATAATGTGTTATATGGGGTGTATGGTGATGTGAGATTCTGTGAGGGTGATTATGGTGTTGATGTATATGTTCCTAACGTGTTTGTATTAACGATGTTCTATTGAGGATTATAGTAGGAACTTGGTTGCTATTGTTGTTGTTGTTGGGAATACTATTCAGCTAGTAAGGCTTGTTGTTGTTGGGCCTACTATTTTTGTTGCACCAAGAGGGCTTGTTGTTATTGTTGCACCATGAGGGATTGCTATTGGGCTTGCTATTGTTGTTTTGATGCTAAATTTGCTTGATGACCTTGATGTTATTGTCAAGATAAGGTTGCTTGTTGTGCTACTAAGGCTTCTTATTGTTGTTGTTGTTGTGCTACTTGTTGGGCCACTAAGGCTTCTTGTTGTTATTGTTGTTGTTGGGCTGCTAGGGATGCTTCTTGTTGTTGTTGTTGGGTTGCTAGGGTTGTTTGCTATTGTTGTTGTTGTTGGGCTTCTAGGGCTGCTTCTTGTTGTTGTGTTGTTTGGCTACTAGGACTACTTCTTGTTGTTGTTGTTGGGCTGCTAGGGCTGCTTCTTGTTGTTGTTGTTTGGCTACTTGTTGCTGCTAGGGCTGCTTTTTGTTGTTGTGTTGTTTGGCTACTAGGGCTACTTCTTGTTGTTGTTGTTGGATGGCTTGTTGTGCTTGTTCTAAATCTAGGGAATGCGCTTGTAATGTAGGATAAAGTGGTTGTTGGGATATCTGAGATGGATTGTGAGTGTTGATGTTCTAAGTGGGTAGAATATTTTTGATGAGAGGTGGAGGGTTCCCTTGGTTTAACATCCCTTATGAAATGGTAGATGCAGGTGGAGGAATGTAAGTTTGAGGTCCCAATTGATTTTGCATGGTAAAGGGGTTCATGGGGAATGGTGAGGATGATGCCATTAAATTTTGTGATGGTAATGACACATTAGGACCTTGAGTCCATTGATTAAAAATATTCCCTTTTCCCATGTATTGAGGATTTCCTTGTGCTAGAGATGTAAACAGGGTATTTCTTGGGTTGATGGGATTGACGACCAAGGGATTGTTCTAAGATGGGTTGATAATGGAAGGGATGAATGTGCTTTGTGAAACCAACGGTTTGAATGTACCAATTGGAGGATTGGGTAGAGATGTTCCTATCTTCATTAAGGGTTCACTCTATGGTATGGTATTGACATGCCTTACTGTGTTGTTTTGAGACACTTGGTCTACACTGCTTTGTGTGATGGTGGGCACACTTATGGGACAAATGGGTATGGTTGAAGAGGGATGTCCTTGATATGTTGAAGTGGTTGTGAAGTAATGAAGTTCAAGAGGTTTATATGGTTGTTTTGGATCTTGGGGAATGGGAGGAGCACCAAAGATAGGTGTCCAAGTGGTTGTTGGAGGTGTGGGATTGGTATCAAGGGTAACCACAAGTGTACTACTTTCAAATGGAAGAGTTAGACCAAAGTATTTGGTAAGGATAGTTGCAAGACTGGGAGTGGATGTTTGATTTAGCCCTAGTGATGGAGTTATGAACCTTTGTGTCAAGTTTTGTGCAACAAATGATGGGGAAATTTGAGCTACATTTTCAAAGGCTTGATGTTCCATGATTTTCTACTTGGTAAGTTCAAATGGATTTGTTCATAATTTCTTCTATCTCACATGGTCCTGATGGAGATGATGGTTGTTGTGATGGGGTAACTTGACTTCTCAAATCAAATTCTAGAAGATTTGGATCACTTGAGGTAAATGTGACTTTGGTTTTCTCCATGATTCTCTTGTGTTGTGATCTTGTGTTTACCATAAATTTTATATCACCTTTAGAAGGTTTGTGTTTTGATTTGTAATGTTTGAACTCTCTAGTTGACTCAAATCTAGGTAAAAGGGATGCTCTAAGTATTTTAGCAGCAATGATGATAATGTGGGATGAAAAGATGGATGATGTGGGAAGTGATCTTTGCAAACATTTTTGGATAACACTTTTGACTTGAGTTTGATGTTTTGATGTTAGGATAAAGGATGTTTATGAAATTGGAACTATTTAAGGTAGACTCATGACCTTCAAGATAAACTATTTCAAAGATGCTAACTAACTCAACAAAATGCATGGAAAAGGATTCATTTCATATACAAAATAGCCAAGTCAGGGTTTTGGGTTGATTGATGTTTAATTCAAAAAGTGTTGGTGTATTCAAAATTTTTGCAAAGTTTGGTGAAATGAAGGATGAAATTTGATGGAGGGGTGAGTGAAATTTTTGACACAATCTTGAATTATAATGAACCTTTGTTTTCCAAGACCAAGGTAGTGATAATGATGATAGACCTCTAAATTTTCCAAATCCTAAAGATTAATGTTGACCTAAACAAGAGGATAGATGTGGGTATGTAAATCTGGTTGGTTCCTCTTGGATCAAGCATAATAGTTTCTTAATAAGAGGTTATGATTGTGATAAATTATTAAGGCCCACTTCCTACCAAACTTGGAATTATGATCCCTACATCTGTAATGGCAACATGTAGATCTTCCCCTATGGATTTTGATTATGTGATAGATCATTTAGAGGATTTCAAGACCATGAAAAGGACCAATGTTCTAGATAGGTTGATTATCATGAAAAAGACCTAGGTTTTGGCCCATAAAGAACATGTACATGTGTGGATTTTTTCTCACTGTGCATTCATAAAAGTTTACTAACTTGTTTTTGTTGAGGTAGAGTATTGAAATGCAATTTTTGATTGCCTTTGAACTAAGGTGCCTAAGTTTGAAATGACGACCTGTAGACCTTCTTTTGGGGATTTTTATTTTGTGTGAGATCATTTAGAGAAGTCTAATTCTATGGAAGAAAAGAGGATATTTATTCATTTTCGGGTGGTAGTAATATAGGCCTTCCAGCCTCAATATCAGCTTGTTCCTCTTCTTTCTCTAGGATGTTTGCGATGTTTCTCCACTGGGTAGGTGTTTCTTTTGTTTCAAAAGTGACGCTTCTCAAACTACTAATGATATCAGTTTATTCTTCATTAATGAGTTCAAAGTTTGGTTGAATGATAACACCTTCAAGATCAGGTTGTTCAATGGGAGTAATTGGTCTCCAAATATTCATGTGGGGTTTAATTGGTTCTCGGTTTGTTAAGTGACTCTTAGTAACAAACTGAGAACACCTAGTTGTATATGTACCTGATTTTCCACTAAAGGCTCTTACTACCATTCTTGTTCCACTTAAGGCATGGTACTAGGTGTAGTATGTTATATATTCCAAGATAGAAGGTACTTTCTCATGATTTCCCAACCTTTAATATAGCCTGTCGATAAATGTGCTTGCAAGAAATTTCCTATGAGTTTCCCATTGCAAGGTGCATCTCATGGTAAGCCTTCTCTTAAGGGTGACACAAAGTATAAAAGTGTACTCAAGTATTTCTCTTCACCTGAGATCACACGAAGCGCAAGGGGATTGGATATGTACTATAAGTGCACACAAATGGAAAAGTATACTTGGATTCTTTCTCTTCACCCAAGATCACATGAAGTGCAAGGGGATTGGATACACACTACAAATGTGTCACAGCAAAGCAAACACTCATTCATTTTACAAAATAAAGCTAAGATGAATTCATTTTATGCACCAACTAAAATGTTAAGTTACCTTGTTCAATTTTAAAGCCCAAAAGACAATGATGAGATGAGGGTTCAATTTTAGTCCCATTTGAGCATTCGTTTTAAACCCAAATGAAATTTAGTGAAGTCCTAGATCATAAATTAGAAAGCATAAAATTTTGGGTTTTAATTGCCCCAAAGTATCAAATTCTTGTTACAATCATAAAACCTTAAGATAAGAATGCTTCTTCACTTTAACTTCATGTCATCCAATCCTACAAAACTACGTTAGTCTAAAAGCCAAAACAACATTAGAGGCATGTTAGTACTCTAACAAATCAAAAAAATTAAAACACATGTTGAAAAATGATCATTAAAATTCTTACCAAAGTTGGGCATTGTTGTACACGATAGCATCACTCTGGTGAATAAGGGCATCGCTCTAGTGAATAATAGCATTGCTTTGTAGACAAACCAAAGAGCACGATAGCATTACTATTTGATCAAGCATTTTCATTTGTAAATCTTTGATGCCTCAATAAAGTATTAGCATCGTTTGTTTAATCAGCATCAGTGCATTTAATAGGCATCAATATTTAAAATGATGATAGCATCACTATATGGTGACACTCTGCAAAGGTGATGCTGAAATTGAGTTGGGAATCACTCTTTCTTGCAAAAGTCAAAATGAATGGAATTCAAGCTAGAAATTGATTAAATTTGATCATTTTTCCCTCCTTCTAGCGCCAGAATGTGACCAACAGATTAGTATGGGCTGATTACGCTTGATCCATGAAGAATCGAAGCATAATGAATTCACTAACATTGAATCTCAATAAGATCATTCAAATGAAATTTAAACTAAACATTTATCAAAACAAAGCATTATAAACTATGAAAGCATGGGTATGTGCAGGATCATGATGGCCCAAAAAGTGGCGATATGATGTGTATGTGTAGGGTATGTGGCTGATGACTTTTTTTTTACCCAAAATTGATGAAACGAAAAAGGTTTTTAAAGGAGATTCTCAGCTTTCCACCAATATAAATTACGCTTTACTTTGAATTTAATAAATTATTATTATTCATTTTCTATTTGAATTACGACTAAAGTCCTACTTGATAGTCTGATTGAAAAATATATATAGCTTTCAAACGGTATCACATTTTTTGAATCCAAAAAATGTGTCACATTCTATGTGTCACATTCTATGCTTCGCATACTATTGGATTAAAAAATAATTAAATAAATTTCATGAATTTTTGACCAAGTTAAGGTGGTTAGACACACAAGTTTTTATATTTTTTTAAAGTTGTAATAAAAATTTCATAATTAATTATTTACTTGGAAAAAAATTACAAAAAAAATGCATCACATTGATACATGAGTCCTCTACTTATATCTAAAATATTATAAAAAAATATTATCATTTTATTGTGGTTAGGGTGGTCAGATAGACACCTACTTATTGTTTCCCTAAAATTTAAGTACTACTGCATTGAAAATTTCAAACTTTCACCAAATAGTTTTTTTTTTTTTTTAAATAAACCTAGTAGTTTAGAAACTACATTCAATTTTCTACATATTCTATTCTTACATATTTTTTAAATAATATAGATAACTTATTCAATTTTTTACGTCAAGTTGCTAACTCTATTTTTTTTAATTTTTTGCCATTTAAGGGCCTTTTTTTCCATGATAATCCTACACATACCCGCATTTAAATATCTAATCTAACCCATCTAAAACTTATCCCATTTTGGAATTGGTGTAGATGAATGTTGATGTAGAACAACGACCCTTTCCCAATCCCGTGATGAGTGAGCTTGTTTCAATCGATTCTATTGAAGAGAATCAATGAAATTGTTGTGATATGTGGATGAAAACATGATTTATGCTAAATTGAACATGATGCAAGCTAAATTAACATGATTTTATGCTAAAATTGATCTAAATATGCAAAATCTAAGCTAATCTTAGTGGATTCTAAGCTAAAATATTCAAACCCTAATTTATAAACAAGCTAAATGGATGCATGGAAGCCATTAATGGAAGCTTAAAGCTAATATGCAACTAAAAAAATGAACTAAAATATGCTAAATGTGAGTAAAGTATTAGTGTGAGTGTGAGTGATTTCAACAGCATAAGTTTGCTCTGAAAGATGGATCTATTTGTCTCCAAATAGTGTTCTATTTATAGGAAAGCAAATGATAAATGTAGGGTTGATATTGAAAAAGATTATCAACAGTCAAGGATGGAGGAAATAAGAGGCATGGATCATGGATTCTCATCAATGGGTGAGAATACAAGATGAGATTTAATCAAGGGTTATCATTCCTTCCAAACAAACACACTTTTGACCTATTTAAGAGGTCAAAATTTGGCTTGCTCAAGAGGTAGCAATTTTAACTTGCAAAGGAAGCCAAGTGAGAATATTCCCTTTCTCAAATGATTGGAGGAGAGAGAATATTCTTTGGAATATTCTCATCGGTGAGGAAAAAGGTTATTTAGGTAATTAAAACTAAATTAAATTGTGCAAAGGAGGAATATTCCTTTGCAAGTGGGAGGAATTGGATTAATTACATAATTGCTAATTAAACAAGGTTTAATCATGCAATTTAGGGAATTAGAATAATAAAGAATTAAATGATTTAATGAATGGGGAAGGGTGAAATGACATTTAATTAAATAACTTAGGGTTATCTTAATTAAATAACAAAACTTAAGGAATTAAATTAAATAGTTTGATTCATTTAATTTAATGAGATGAAATGTTAGTGTGAAAGGGGGTGAATTAACCTAATTGAATTAATGAGGTTAATGGATGCAAATGATGGAATTAATTAAATAGGTAGGCTAATTTAATTAATTAAGTGAAAAGAGGATGGGTTTCAAGAGGAAATGATGTTAGTATATCTTATTCGAGTGTATGATATCATTCATGATATTTTTCAATGTCTACAAGAACCAATCTTTTAGTCTTCTTATTTAATGCTTTGTACTCTATACACATCCTCACTGCGTCATATT
This sequence comes from Sequoia sempervirens, assembly GCA_007258455.2. Classification (NCBI taxonomy): domain Eukaryota; kingdom Viridiplantae; phylum Streptophyta; class Pinopsida; order Cupressales; family Cupressaceae; genus Sequoia; species Sequoia sempervirens. The sequence goes on from VDFB02278109.1 coordinate 39,200, forward strand.
TCTTCTTCACTAAAACCATAGAAGAAGTAAAATAACTTGAGTTGGGTTTGATAGGTGCACCATACCCCCCTTTTTTCTATCATTATTGATTCACACACCCACACATTTTCCTTTTGTTTCACAATTTTGTGAAAGGAATTTTTTGGAATGCAGGTTTTGGTCTAGAACTTATTCTTCGGCATGTAAATATCTAGTACCAAATCCCACTTGATGGCCTCTTGTAGGGTATGCAATTCAAAATCCTTGATCAACCCTTTAAGATATTTAGTTAAACCAGCAATGAAGAGCATATTTAATAATTTATTTATGATGTTTGGCACCATAATTGATAACTTATGAAATTCTACTACATACTTCTTCACTAAACCACACTACTTGAGCTAAAACAAATATTTGAAATAAACATCGATGTCCTTTTGATAAAACCTCTCAATCAAAATTTTATAAATTATATCATATGAGATTATGAATCTATAACCCTAAGTGATTAGACCAAGGTAGCACCACTCATGTGTAATGCTTTCAAAATTCATGGTGGAAAACATGATCAATTCATCTTTGGTCATTAGTTTAAGGGGCATGTATGTTAAATTATCTTTTATACCCACGTACAACCTAAGCATCTATTAGATCCATCATCAGGAGAGAGTTTTGAACAACCTTCCTAAATATTATTACATGTCTCTTTAAAGGCTTGTGACCTAGGATTAGGTTTATAACCATTCTGGGACTTCTTAATGGTCATATAATTGGTGAGTGACATTTAATTTTATAACTCCTAAGTAAGAAGAACTCTATATCTACATGATAAGTAATAGTATCATCAAGCATTGAGTTCTAGGATTCAAGTTCTAGAGCCTCTAGCTTTTTATTCAAAAAGGTGGGCTAATTTGGTCTTGTAGCTAAAACAAGAATAGTCTTTTGTGTGTGGACCTAAGTAGCATCCATATTATTACACTTGGAAACACTTGCTTTACCCATTAATTATCTGAATTCATATTAGTGTACATATTTTGAATCAATTTTTCTATCATATAAAACTTATTTTCAACTCAACCATCTGGGCCATCATTTACATTCATTCTCCTCTCTTTTTGTCATACTATTATGCTCTACAACAAGTTTTGTAGGATATTTTTGAGTCTCTACACTCTTTATAGATCAACATTGTTTACTACTTTGCCTCAAGTGATATCTAGTTCCTTTATCATTATATTGCATAAAAATAAAACATGCAAATTTGAACGCTAAATACAAAGGTTACCAAGATCACTAGCTTGATAATATTGTAATGTTGTAGGCTGAAATTGTTGGTGTGAATAGCGTATTTTACCTAACTAATCACCTAGAAGGTCCTATTCAAAAATGTTCATTTGTTTACTTAGGAATATAAAAATCTTTGTAGAAGTATTAGGTGTCATGTGATCTTATCTTATCTTTTCTTTTCAATTACTTTTTTTGTCTCATTACATAGGATCAAGTCACCTATCACAATATTCTCTTTTACAATCTCTCAAACTTGCCTATATAAGAAAGATATTGTATGTACATTTTAATGTATGTAACTTAAGAAAACTTATTGGGGTTTAAGAATAATCTATTATGCCCATAATTAGGCAATATTTTTCTCTTTCTACTCCCTTGTGGAAGGTGTCTTTTGGTTTTTCAGGTGATCTTGGGAGCTTGAGTCCAGTGGTGACTCTAACATGGTATCAGAGCTTCAAATTTGCAAGCCCCTTCTCAAATCTAGGAGATAATCAAGTATGAAAATTTTATGGGTGCACTTTGGGGAAAAATGAACCTCATGATTAAGTCCAAAAGGGCCGAAAAACTTTGTTTTAATATAAAATACTTTATATTTGGGTGACAAAAAAATTGGCCATTCTTCTAGGGTTTGCAGATTTTTTCCTAAAAAATCCATACAATTGTGTAAAAAATTTGTACATATGTATGGATCTATACATTATCATACCATCACTAGTGTCAATTGTACCATCTATGCAATCAATTGGAATATCATGTGAAATCAATGTATTCCTTGACATATTCTCCTATGTTAATCCTACGTCAATAGAGTCAAATCAAAAAGTACAAAAAATATTTTAAAAATTGTAATTTTAATTAAAAATATTTTAATTTATGTATGAGTGCAATTTCTACACCCAAATTCATGTGCATTTGCACAAGCTTAAGCCTAGAGGTGCTTATGGAGCAGCATACACTTGACCTCTAGAATGCAATTCCACCACTTACAGGGTGGAAGTATTTTTCTAAAAGAAAATTGTAGTGCTTAATTTCATATTGAGGACTAACACTAAGCCCTATGGAGCCAAATTTTATCCCCTAATTCCCTAATTGGGAAAATATTTTCAAAATTTCATAGCTTCTTATTTAGATATCAAAATTTTGGAAATGAGATATCACCAAAAAATTGGTTCATTGTACTTCATAGTGGCGCAGGTTATTTTTCCATAATTTTTCGTTTGATGTCTATCATTATCTATTAAATTTAGATGCTCATAATCTTTTCCTAGATCTCTTATTTTCATGTTTCTTGCATCATCAAAAATGTATTCAAGTGCCCTATATATTTACATGTACAATTTTTGCATATTTTTTCCCAAGTACTCAAAATTTTAGTTTGAAGTCAGATTTTGTACTTTGGTTAACCCTTATAAAAATTTGTAAGAAAGTGGAATTTATACTTAAACAAATGGGTTAATTTCTTGTATAATGAGGGGTAAAAATTATTTTTCATGTATTGTACTCTCCTTTTTCAACATGGATTTTCCAAAATTTGTTCCTCTTACTCAATATAACTATCATGAATAGAAGTTACAAATGGAGTTGTTATTGTTCAAATTAGGCATAGATCCAGAACCAACAAGTGCTACAAAAAGGATAAAATGGCTTGATAAGAGATATCAATCCTATGGTACTTTATTTTTACCCATTTCTCTAGATATAAGGTTTCATGTTGAATCTTGCACAACACCAAATGATATTTGGACTATACTGGAGAATCTCTTCGAAAATTAGGATAAGATGAGATGTTTCAAGTTGAAGAATGAATTCAATGATCTTAATCCATTATATTTTAACAATATCTAGGACTTCTTCACCAAGCTCAATTCTCTTATATTGCAATTGAAACAATGTGGAGTTGAGAAAGAGGATGGTCAATTGATTCTTCCTATCCTTTCTATACTTAGTCCTAATTATTCAATTTTTATTTCTAAATTTTATTCTACTATGATGCTCTTGGTACTACACACAAAATTATTTCTCACAATGCAATAGGTAAAGTTGGTACATAATGGTACATTGAAGTCTTCTAGATTGCAATATCTACTTACAAATCAAAGCATAAAAGATCCAAAGGCTTTAAATAGAAAAGGAAACAAACAGAACAAAAAAAACTTCAAGCACAATGAGCAAGCCAAGAAATCACCATCATAGAACACCCCTAATTTCTCTTTCTCTTCCAAAGTGGAATCATCTAAGAAGGAGAAGAAAAAATGTGCATATTGTAAAAAGATAGGAAAAAGTGGGCATAAGTACTATAAAAATAAAAATTATGAGTTGGCACACCTTATTCTAAATCACAAAATCTAATTACATGCATTAGTGTCCATATATTCATCACCACCACCACTGTATATATCTACATTGTTAGGGAAAATAGGAGCTGCAAGTGGGATAGAGAAAGTAAAAGGAAATTTACTCTTGGCATCTATAAGTCTTGAATTTGGGAGATTGCTTCTTGATTTTAGAATATCTCGTCATCTAGCATCATCACAAGATATGTTCTCTTCTTTTGAGCCTTACAATTTTAACCAAAAAATTGATGGGTAGCAACACATATATGCATATTTTTGGGATAGTTTCTATCAACATGGGAGAAGACGCTTTTAATGATGTATTTTTGTTTCATCCTTATCAAAAGATCTCCTTTCTATCTATTAAATTTCACATGTTTAAGTAGGTAAAATGGTTGATTTCACACCTAATTTGGTATTCATTAGGGACTTTAATACTATAGAGATAATAGCTATTTGTTTGGTTGATCATTCTCATTTTTCTTCTAATGATACTATAATTCCATTGACTAATATTCACACTCATGAATCAAGTGTGAATCATATTTGTGAGGAAAACTTTGGTCACTTTAACCTTGGTATTCTTGAAACTAGATCTAAGTTTCCATCTCCTCCACCTCATACTTCTTCGTATTCCAATGTTTCTATGGCTTCCAATACTTCAATTCAATAGGATGGTCATAGTTTTTTAGATCCAGCTTCATGGGATGATTATTTAACAGGTATTTTTAACTTTCTTGTGGATTCTCATATTGCAAATTTGGAGGAAAATTTGAGGAGGTATCTCTCCTCTTTGATGAAAATTATAACACAACTATTATCCTATCTTCATTTTATTTGGATATTATTGTTCATGGGTTTCCCCATAGTCTCGATTTGTCATTTTCATTGATTGGGATAGCACTTGATTTTGTTGTGGAATATTCTAACATGGAGATATCTCAATTAGTCTTAGAGACACACATCATGAGAATTATTCCCTCATCTATCTAATTGGGAATGTATTTTCTTATAGACATCCACCATTGAACTTGTTGCTTCTCAAAGGAAGGCATGATATTTGCATGCATTGGATAGTCTTTTATCTTCAAGTATTCTTCATTGGCATAGGAGATACTTAATTATGGGGGGATACATTGTCTCTCTTTTTCCCTCTTATGATGGGAAGGGGGGATATTTATTGTATACTTATGATGGATATATTGTTTTGGGAGTCATGTTGTTGAGTCCTCTATTCATTATGCTTTTTCATCAATTTTTTATGTTTGTTTGCAAGTTTTCTCTCTTTTGGAGAGGATATTTTTTCGCACTGGGTTTTCTCCTTTTATCCAATTTTTATGAGATCTCATTTGTACCTGGGTACTTAACATGTCCTAGTAGATAGGACCCATCATCATCCTTGTACCATTTTATTTGTCTATTAATCCCTAAGTTATACTTAAGGGGGAGTGTTGGTGTGAATAAGGTGTTTTACATAACTAGTCCACCTAGTAGGTCCTATTTGTTACTGTGTACCTTAGAATTTTACCCTACTCTAATGTGCAAAATAACTAAAAATGTGAATGATAAAAGACTAAGGACACTTCAAGATTGGTCTAAAGAGTGATAAAACAAGAAGGAAAATAAATGAAACGAGATGCAAATGATTATACCTTCCTTGTTGTTGAAGACTCCTTGGTTGGCCCTTGATTTTGATGGATTTGTGTGCTCCTTGGATGGCTTGTGATGTAGCTAGATGCAAGATTGAATGTGCAAAAATGATCAAAGTGGATGGCTAAATGATAACAAGTGCTTGAGAATGCAAATTGGTAGCATAAGATTACTCAAATCAAAAAGTGTTGAAAATGCCCTTGAGGAGGGGGTATTTATAGGAGAATTTGAATTCTCTAGAGAATTCAACGGTCAAGATTCATCCAACAAGGTCAAGATGAAGGGCTATGGTGAGTTGAGAACTCACAAGCCCTCACATCTTGACATGTGGATGGTGAAGTGGCTAAGAGGAGATGAGGAGATGAGGTGTAAGTGAGGTGGCCAAAAGGTACATGAGGTGGAGGAAGGACAAGTACCTTGCAAGTACATTAGGAGATGGGAAGAATCTTGGGTGAATAAAAGTGAATTTTAAATTCACAATGATTGGAAGAATCTAGTGGATAAGAAAATGTTCCCAAAAGGTGGGAATTTGTCACATGTGACTTGATGTGACAAGTCAAAGGTTCTAGAAGATGCATGGAAAAAGGGGATTCTTGGAGGAATAAAAAGGAATTAAAAATTCTTGGGGATGGAGAGAGTTAACCAAGGTACTGATTAAGATTAATTAATCAGTAATTAGAAGATAAATGAGGATTAGAAGCCAACTTGCAAAAGTTGGAGGATGTGACACATCCTAATCAAGGATTAGGCATGTGCACATCCCTAATGAAGAAATTAGGAGATGGATTAGGATTAGATGAAAATGACATGTGAGGAATTAAATAAATGTAATATTTATTTAATTTATTTGATGAAAAGGGGATTAAAGAGGGCAAGGTATTTAATTAATAAATACCTTAGGGATTTGGAAGAATTAAGGATATTAATTAAATAATAGTAATATTACTTAATGAACTCGGATAAGAGGATGTTTAGATGAAAAGTGATAAATTTTGATAAATTAAGTGTCCAAATTTGGATGTCTACATTTTGCCCCTCTTTGAGATGGTGTTACAAAGTAGCATCATTTCAAAGAATATTAAAATATAGAACCTAGAAGAAGATGGTTAGATTGGAAAAGATGCCCCAGTCATGGATGACTGGGAAGAAAGATAATGGGGGTGAAGATGAAGAGTAGGGATTAAGGATGCCCCCTCGAGAGGACATGTGGGTTCAAGAGAACACGGATGTGCTCTCAAAATGGATGAGATGAAGAAATGGGAAATGAGGAGGAGGATGTAAAGGGATGGATATGAAAGGATGAAAAGGAAACAGGAGGTTGGGAAGTACAAACGGATGCAAAGACGAAGATGATGTTGCCCCAGTCAAGGTACAAGCCAAAAGGGGTTGGTGATGGATGGAGTGTTGTCAATGAATCATGAAGATAGGGGAGGATACATCCCACTGAGTGGTATTGATGAGGGAAGGGTACATCCCAAAACACCACTAAAGGATAGGTAAGGATGCCTCCCGATGATGATGACAAAAGTGTTGTTGATGAGGGAAGGATACATCCCAAAACAACACCAAAGGGATATGGAAGGATAAAATGGGATGATGATGATGATGATGATGATAATGAGGATGATTGGATCCATGCTTGTAACAAGACTGAGAACAAGACCAAGTATATGATTAGATGATTTAGGCTAAATGGAATGGATGGGGATTGGATAGAGATGTGAGATAAGGATGAAGGATGAATGGATGGGGGGATACATGCAAGACGATAGAATGGAAAATGAAATGCAATCCTAATGCAATTTTCCATCTTCAGAGCACTGAGTTTTGCTATAGCATAAGACACCAAGTGCTAGGGTATGAAGAACCAAGGCAAATTAGTGTCTAATGCATAAAACAAACACAACAGATAAGAAGTCTATCCCAACACCCCAAAGTCACAAAGACCTTGGTCGGGCCAGGTATTGAGATAACCACAAGCATAAAAGGATGCCCTAGCATAACACAAGACCTCAGGGATCTTGGTGGGTACTATGTGGGACAACCAAGAAGACACAATAAAAAAAAAGACCAAGATATGCCCCTATGTTGACCAATCAAAACACACCATAATATGATGGATCATGGCGGCCTTGACAAGTAATGATAGGGAGCTCAAATGATAAACAAAATCCAAAAGTATCAAAATATCACAATCAATTTCAAATTTCCATTGCCATAGGATCAAGGGGATAGATGGGATTGATGAGGTCTGTTAGGAAGGATGCATCCTGTTGAGACCAAAGATGATGGATACGAAACTAAAAGATCGTTATGACGTGGGATGTTCAAAATTGATTGGATCTCATGATACAAGTGGATCTCGTTTGTGAAGAACTGGCTAGATAAGGGCATAGCTTGATGGCATGACACAAGGAAGATGAAACATAGGACTGACACACCCTAAAGACCTAGGGGCGTGGGGGCCAATCAAAGATTAGCCTTGCCTACGTGAAAGCGCAGAGCCCTCATAGTTCGGTGAAAGGTGGACGACTGACCAAGATGGAGACCATGATGGATGGTAAAGATAGGATGGAAAAAAGGAGAAAGACTGAGGATAGATGATAGAAGGGAAAAGTGGACAATGAAGATCGATGATGGAATCCCAGGGGCGGATCAAATGATCGACCTTGCCTACGTGAAAGCGTAGGGGCAACGTAGTTCGACAAGACCAAAGGAAAACAATGGATAAAGGATGATAAGATATAGGATAAGTGGATAAAAAGATGGGACCGATACGACAAGATAGGATAGACCTGTTGGATTGGATAGGATGATGATGATCACATAAAGCTCAAGGATGCATTAAAATGACTTGGGAGGATGATATGATAGATAGATGAGTGATGAAAAGTGATAGGAGATTGGAAAGATGTGCAAGAGAAGTAGGGGTGATGATGATGAGATAAATGGCATTGGGTTGCATGGGGGGAGGCCTATAGCTAGATACCAATGACAAGGGATTGTGAGATGGGATGAGATGGGATGAGGATAAAGATGGAAGAATGGATAAAGATATAGGATAGGGATGGGAGGGATTGTTTGGATGGATGGGAATATAAGGATTGGAAGATGAAAGGGATGCTAGGATAGATGGATATGAAGATAAGGATGGGGAGATGGAAGGGTTGCTATGCTAGATGGATAGGGAGATGAAGGGATGTTATGATAGATGATGTCTCCAAGGACTATGTCACAAAGGAAGCAGATGCCCCCACCCTAGATATGTCATATATGAGGAGGCATGAGGGATGGAAGACAAGTGGATGGGAAGATAAAGGAGATAACTAGATGAGGATAGGATGGGTGGCTAAGGAATATGATAGAGCATGGATGAAGGGAATGTATACCAATAGGTGTCCAAAGCATGCATAGATAGGTGCCCCTATTTTGATCAAGATCACAAGAAGGATGGAGGTATGGGAGATAAATGGGATATGATGGTAGGATGTGGGAGATAGGTGGGATGGGGGGATTCATGAAGATGATAGATAACAGGAAGACAGGTGCATAGCTGGAAGCATAGCGGATGGAGGGAATGCATATCAGGAAGTTGCCCCCAAGTATAGATGGGAATGTACACATGACGCCTATTTGCCAAGTTTTCATCATGGTAGTTATCCAAGGCGCTTGTTTGCCAAGTTTTCACCATTGGAAGGATTATTTCTCTTTACTATTTTTTTATTTTATTTTTATTTTTTATTTTATTTTTTTTATTTTGTGGATTTTTTGACGACTTTTTTTGGATTTTTGTGGATTTTTGGACTTTTTTGGATTTTTGTGGATAGCAAGAGGATGAAAATGGATAAGGATAGGGATTTTTATAAGGGGATTTAGAAGACATGTGATAAGGATATGGATGAAGGACTCAAGCATCAAGTTCTATACGAGGTATTAAGAGCCCATGTTCGAACCGACTGTTGGATGTTGGTACAACCTTATTAGGATAAATAGATTATGCATGAGGATGAATTAGAGGGATTTGATGGGGTTGATATATGGATAATGGATGGGATGCTGGAAAGGGTATGGATAGAATGATGGGGTGGATATATGATGGTGAGATGTGTTCAGGACCGACATTGGCACATGTGGTGGTGGATGTGAAAAGATAATAGGATTAAGGGATGGAGAATGTCGGGATAATGGAGGAGATGGAATGGAGAATTTTGGGACATAAGGGCCCAAAACAGACTTAGGAGATGAAAGGGGTGTATGATTAGCTTTTGGATTAGCGACTTTGGATGTTCTTATGGAGGCTTCATTTATTTTCTTTGGGATCCACATGGTTTTGATGTTTGTTTTGGTGGGCCTTTGCGGCCTACAGATTTGATTTGGATTTTGGATTTGATTTTGCTTTGCTTTAACATGTCTTTTAGAGGGGACATGGGAAGCTTTTGATTTATGTGGATGTTTAGATTGATGAATTTTTTCTTTAACAACCAAAGTGCTTTTAGTAGCAATGGGATGGGTGTGAGGAGATGGATGATGTGGAGTGATGGGGGTAGGAGTATGGGGATTATGTGTAGATGGAGGATGTTTAGGTAAGTGCCTTTGTCGATCCTAATTAGGATGTCTATGATGGATGTGATGGATAGGTGATGAATGGATGAAATGATGGATAGGACGAGATGGAGGAGGTGATTTTGGGATATACAGGCCCAAAATAGATGTAGGACCTGGAGGAAACAAGGGCATGGTAGATGGAGGGATGTAAGGACCCAAAATGGATGGAGCAGATGAAGGAGGAAGATGGACGGTTGTTTTGAGGTGATACGATAGAGGAGGAGGGATGGCCACATATGATTGAGTGGGGCGATGGGAAGAGCCAATATTTCTTTTGGAAAAGGCTCGTTGAGGACGTCTAGAGGTTGTACCAACATTTTTGGATTATGAGTCGTGAGTAGTACATCCAAGACCTTGCAGACACAAATGTTCTTTAGCGTGGATGGGCTCTATAATACCTTGCTCATGAAGGCCTAAACCTTTTCCTTGATAGTTCATTCTCTTGAGCATTCGATCTAGGATAGGATTTTTGTTATTCTGGAAGAATGATGCGAGTTCATTACTAGGTGGAGGATGATGGGTGTTATATACACTTGTTTTTCTTCTACGAGGAGACCACCATGGAGGAATGTGAGAGGACCAAGGGGATATGCAAGTGGTGTGGGGATAGCATTTTTAGGCGATGATGGGGGATCATGAGAAGGAGATGATGGGATAGCAACATCAGGAGAGGGAGTAGGGGATATGAGAGGAGCTGGATTTGTGGTAGTGGGCTCATGCAATGGAGATGGAGATGAAGATGGAGTGGTGGAGATAATGGGATCATGGGATGGAATGGATGAGGGATAGTGATCTTGAGGTGGACTAGATGGGATGGTAGGATCTTGATCTAGAGGGGATATGTTGGCATGCTTTGGATTAGACTCTTGGCATGACTCATCTTGTGTGGAAGGTATGATAATGGAGTCTTGGTGGGGCTCTTTAAGTTGGGGAGATGGAAGGATGGAGGATTCGATGTAGTCATCGGAATGGATTTTAGTGGATTGGATTTGGGCGTCGTCGATGGGCTTGACGACTCTTGGAGTAGGAGGTGGGTGTTCAATGGATTCGGTAGATGTGATGGTAAGGGATGGGGACTCAATGGATTCAGAGGATGTGATGTTAGGAGATGGGGGCTTAGAGGGTGTGATGGTTTCAAGGGTTTGAGTGGTGCTAGGGGTGGTACCATCAATGACAAGTGTTGGGTGGAGAAGGGTCTCGTCTTTGATGACCATGGATGATGGGTTGGGATGGCATGATTCCATAACTTCAAGGTGTGGAGTGGGAGATGTCTTCTTTGTTATAAGTCCTTGGAGAACTTCTAGAGTGAAGAACTTGAATGCTCTAGGTTGAGATGGCGTGGTAGGAGTGGATGAAGGATTATGGATTGGTGGATTAGGATTAGATGGGGGAATGGGATTGGATGCAGGACCGGAAATAGATGGGGGATTAAGGTTAGATGAAGGGTTAAGATAGGGATATTGGAATGGTGAATTAGGGCACGAGGATATGGGTGGTGGATTAGGATGGGAAGATTGAGACAGAGAATTGAGATAGGGAAATGTGGATGTCAGATTAGGATAAGTTGATGTGGATGTTGGATTAGGATAAGTTGGTGCGAGTGTATGATTAGGGTGAGCAAATTGGTATGGAAGATTAGGGTAGTGGGTATATGCGGATGAAGGATTTAAATAGGAGGATGTGGATGGGGGATTAGGATAGGGGTATTGAGATGGTAGACTAGGATAAGAGGATGCAGGTGTTGGATAAGAGGATGATGTAGATGAAGGGTATGATGGATATGATGGATATCCCTTGTCAAAGGTAGCATAAGGAGCATGATTAGGCATGGATGAAGGCATAATGGGATAACTCGAAGGGGTGATTGGATTATGTAAAGTGGGTGGAGAAAGCTTACTAGTAACGATAGCATCAAGGGGATCTATGTCATATTCTTCTTGATCGTCAAGACTTTCGTTATCGTTGTCGACGTAATTAGGGTTTCCCTTGACCACTATTGATGGAGGATAAGGATTCATGATGGTGAAAGGATAAAGAGGATGGATAAAAGATTTTGGATGGGAATGGACTAAAGCTCAAATCAGGATTTAGGTTAAGCTCAAATTTGGATTGGATTAAAGCTCAGATTAGGATGATTGGATGATGTGATGGAATTGATTCTAACAATCAACACAGAATCTGCTTCGAGATGGAAGCAGATTGATTAGGTCGAAGGTGATGTGATTGGGTTGGATCGATTGATGATTGATGAGATCGACTGATGGATAAGATAAGATGACGAAAGAGGCTACAAATCCCGTTTAGAGATTATCTTAGATGACTTAGGATACTGATTGATCGGATAAAATGATAAATGGATGATTATGGCACCGAATCCACTTTGAGATTGAAAATGGATTGATTGGGCTGACGATAATGATTATCTTAGGACGGATGACAATCCTAAGCGGATGTTGATGATGACGATCAGATCAGACACTTAGGTCAATTTGGATAATAACCTGAAACAAAGTTCAAAGGATTCGGATGGGGCAAACGATGATTTGATTGGAGAAATGGATGATCAGAATGGCTAACAAGGGTTTGAGATGATAGATGAAGGTGTGAAATGGAAGAATGTTTACTCGAAACGAGTAAACGAATGATTGGAATGATAGAACAAGAGTTTGAAATGATGAAAGGGGGTTTGAAATGGATGAATGTTTACTCAGAATGAGTAAACGAATGATCAGAATGATAGTACAAGAGATCAGAATGATGAAAGGAGGCATGAAACAGATGAATGTTTACTCAGAACAAGTAAACGGATGATCAGAACGATAGAACGAGAGTTTGGAATGATGAAATGAGGTTTGAAATGGATGAAGGTTTACTTAGAACGAGTAAACGGATGATCAGAACGATAGAACGAGAGTTCTGAATGATGAAAGGAGGTGTGAAACGGATGAATGTTTGCTTGGAATGAGTAAACGGATGATCAGAATGATAGAATGGGAGTTCAGAATGATGAAAGGAGGTTTGAGATGGATGAATGATTACTTGGAACGAGTAAACGGATGATCAGAATGGCTAAACCAGAGTTTGAGATGATAGATGAAGGTTAAAAATATATGAGTGTTTACTTGGAATAGGGAAACGGATGATCAAAAAGGGAGAATAACTATTCAGAATGGATGATTGAAAGGTTGAAATGACTAAAGCTTAGATTAGGGTTTTGGTTAAGCTCGGATTGGGATTAGATTAAAGCTCATATTAGGATTGAATTGAAGCCTAGAATGTTTGGAGGATGTGATGGGATTGATTCTACACCAACTTCCAGAGTTTAAGGGTCGTAAGGTGTTGACAATCAGATTTTTCCAGATTTGGAAATTTTCAAAAATTGTCAAATTTTTCCATTTTAGGAAACCTCATGGATATACTTTTGGGAGTCCAATTTTTTTTCAAAAAGTACCCAATATTGAGATAGGATGAATTTCCAACTAACATCCCAAATTCGAGATATACATTTCGAGTTATGAGTGAAAACAATTTTTCAAAATGTTGGAAAAAACATTAAATTGTGATTTTGAGGGTCAAGATGAAAGTTTGAGGCCCTGAAAATGTGACAAAATGAGTTCCAACGGCTTTCTTCAAAATGAGTTGGGAATCCACTTGTTATCTCATAACGCAACCACCCGTCAAATTTCAACTCAAACAGAAACCCGAGTCAAAAGTTATGGCCTCTAGAAGTTTCGACACAAAAATCAAAATCCTCAAAATAAAGTCTAGGTGATTGGGATGGATGATTTGATGCTAGATATGGGATTTAATGATGTTCTAAGTGGCACTTATGTGATTTTTGTGATGAAATGATGATTTTCATAAAAGTGTTGATGACGGGCAAACGGGTACTCAGAATAGATGAATGATTCTCAGAATGAGGGGATGGATGCATGGAATGGATAAAATAGAGCTTTGGAATGATCAAATGGAGGTTTGGGATGATGAGATAATGGTTGGGAATGATTAAATGATGGTTTAGAGGCTAAACAGATCCAAATGGGGCAATTTTGGGTGTTCAGGAGGGCAAATTTGCCCCTCTACAGTAAATCAGGGGTGCTTCCGCATTTCTACAGTAAAATAGAGGGCGCTTCCGCCTTTCTGCGGTAAAATAGGGGCGCTGACAGCTTTCTGCAGGGCGCTTCCGCCTTTCTGCAGCAAAATCAGGGGCATTTCCACCTTTCTGCAGCAAAACAGGGGCGCTTCTGCCTTTTTGCAGTAAAATAGAGGGCGCTTCCGCCTTTCTGTGGCAAAACAGAGGGCACTTCCACCTTTCTGCAGAAAATAGAGGGCGCTTCCACCTTTCTGTAGCAAAACAGGGGCACTTCCGCCTTTCTGTAGTAAGACAAAGCTTGGTTTTGATGGTAATGGCTATGGCAAGGACTCAAAATGATAAAGTAAGGCCAAAGTATCAAAGATTTCATGAGTTTTTCACAAGAAAACACTTCAAGCAAGCACAATCATATGATTAATGTTAAGGGTATGCTAGGCAAGGTCTTAATCTAGGATGCACAAGGCTTCTAGGGAGTCCTCGATATACTCTCGGTACATAAGGCACAATCATGAACACCAGCCCATCACAAACATGAGTCAGGAACCCCAGCGAGATACTGAAAGGCTCGGACAAACTCTTCATGTCTATCTAGGTATCACCCTAGCTTTGACGCTCCGCTAATTACGACGTGACTAGATTGGGGTACAACTTTCGTTCTCCCCCCTTTATATACCCTGCTAGTACACATAGTTGGAATCGTCCCTTGGGGTGATGAAATCCCCAAGCAGGTCCCACTAAAAAGAAGACACTAACCACTTCCAACTACTCTCCAGGCTCACACGAAGTGCTAGGGGAAAGTGAAAACAAATTAATGCCCCCTTGGGTGACACAATAGTAGAAAAGCACAGCAAGCAATAAAGGTTACTTCCCCCTAATTAGACTATGTGCAAACAACAAAGATAGATTTTTAGAAATTTGATCAAATAGATGGCCCTACAAGCAAACATTAGCTATCTTCTCCTTCGTTTTTGGTCAATTATGCCATAATATGCTACAAAATGTTAGCCAAAAAAAAACATCAATATCCTTGGCAAAACAATGTTAGAGGGTTATTACTTGAAAATAGCTAAAAATGAGAGCCAAAACGATGCTAAAATGACTATTTTACCTTCCAAACTATGCTATTTTGGGGCGCTTCCGCCTTTCTGCAGCAAAACAAGGGCGCTTCCACCTTTCTGCAGCAAAAATAGGGGCGCTTCCGCCTTTCTACAGAAAAAGGTTAGAGGAAAATAACCTTTCAAGATAAAAGGGCGTATCCACCGCTTTGCAGGAAACATTATTAGATTTTTAAAAAGGAAAAGTTGTACGCCCCACTGCAAAAAAGTGTTAGAAACAAACTTCTAAGTATACACCTAACTGCAACAAACTGTTAGAAGAAAATGAAATTGTCAGATATAGGGCACTTCCGCCTTTCTACAGCAGACAAGAGAGCGCTTTCGCCTTTCTGCAGTAAAGCAGAGGGCACTTTCACCTTTCTGTGGTAAAGCAGAGGGTGCTTCCGCCTTTCTGCGACCTTTTTCTACAAAATTCTTAGCAAAAACAAAGGTTAAATGCAAGATATAGGGCGCTTCCACCTTTCTGCAGTAAAAAAGAGGGTGCTTCCGCCTTTTTGCAGTAAAAAGGAGGGCGCTTCCACCTTTCTGCGGTAAAAAAAAGGGTGCTTCCGCCTTTCTGCAATAAAAAGGAGGGCACTTTCACCTTTCTACAGTAAAAAAGAGGGCGCTTCCGCCTTTCTGCAGTAAAAAGGAGGGCGCTTTCACCTTTCTGTGGTAAAAAGGAGGGCGCTTCCACCTTTCTGCAGTAAAAAGGAGGGCACTTTTTCCTTTCTGTAGTAAAACAGAGGGCGCTTCCGCCTTTCTGTAGCAAAACAGGGGCGCTTCTGCCATTCTGCAGCAAAACAGAGGGCGCTTCCGCCTTTCTACAGCAAAAAAGAGGGCGATTCTGCCTTTTTGCAGCAAAATTGGGGCACTTCCGCCTTTCTGCAGTAAAAAAGAGTGTGCTTCTGCCCTTCTGCAACATTTTTCTGCAAAATACTTATCACAAATGAAGGTTAAATGCAAGAACCCGTTTGTGGGTCCCACCGGGCATGCCAGAAATGTGTACTTTGGAATTTTACCCTACTCTAATATGCAAAATAACTAAAAATGCGAATGATAAAAGACTAAGGACACTTCAAGATTGGTCTAAAGAGTGATAAAACAAGAAGGAAAATAAATGAAACGAGATGCAAATGAATATACCTTCCTTGTTGTTGAAGACTCCTTGGTTGGCCCTTGATTTTGATGGATTTGTGTGCTCCTTGGATGGCTTGTGATGTAGCTAGATGCAAGATTGAATGTGCAAAAATGATAAAAGTGGATGGCTAAATGATAACAAGTGCTTGAGAATGCAAATTCACAGCATAAGATTACTCAAATCAAAAAGTGTTGAAAATGCCCTTGAGGAGGGGGTATTTATAGGAGAATTTGAATTCTCTAGAGAATTCAACGGTCAAGATTCATCCAACAAGGTCAAGATGAAGGGCTATGGTGAGTCGAGAACTCACAAGCCCTCACATCTTGACATGTGGATGGTGAAGTGGCTAAGAGGAGATGAGGTGTAAGTGAGGTGGCCAAAAGGTACATGAGGTGGAGGAAGGACAAGTACTTTGCAAGTACATTGGGAGATGGGAAGAATCTTGGATGAATAAAAGTGAATTTTAAATTCACAATGATTGGAAGAATCTAGTGGATAAGACAATGTTCCCAAAAGGTGGGAGTTTGTCACATGTGACTTGATGTGACAAGTCAAAGGTTCTAGAAGATGCATGGGAAAAGGGGATTCTTGGAGGAATAAAAAGGAATTAAAAATTCCTTGGGGGATGGAGAGAGTTGACCAAGGTATTGATTAAGATTAATTAATCAGTAATTAGAAGATAAATGAGGATTAGAAGCCAACTTGAAAAAGTTGGAGGATGTGACACATCCTAATCAAGGATTAGGCATGTGCACATCCCTAATGAAGAAATTAGGAGATGGATTAGGATTAGATGAAAATGACATGTGAGGATTTAAATAAATGTAATATTTATTTAATTCATTTGATGAAAAGGGGATTAAAGAGGGTAAGGTATTTAATTAATAAATACCTTAGGGATTTGGCAGAATTAAGGATATTAATTAAATAATAGTAATATTACTTAATTAACTCGAATAAGAGGATGTTTAGATGAAAAGTGATAAATTTTGATAAATTAAGTGTCCAAATTTGGATGTCTACAGTTACCCATCAAATTTTGATTCAAAAAACATGCACTTTTTTCCCCTCTTGAACCAAATAGTTTTCCATCCCGTGCCTTTGGTAAGCGTATGAGAAGCTACAGTTTTTGTGGTTTTTGTAACCATATTGTTAAATTCTAAGGTTTCAAAATCAATCAACCACCTGATTTAGTTCCCTTTGATATTTAAGGTGATCAGCATATCAAATTTTCCTAAAAGTTCAAAACTCTCAACATGTGGTTCGATAGTTCCATTTTTCTGCGATCCTGCGACTCTATGGAGAACCTCTCAGTTTTCAAGTCACTTCTAGTTCATTTAATGGTTAGTATGGCATATCATGGGATGTCCCTTCAGGATTTTTTGGAGCACAAACTCAATCTTAAATCTCTTTTCTCGAGAAATACACCCATGATGCATTAATATCACTATTAAATAACAAGTGTAACAAACTAGATTTGTTGAGGTAGCCACAATTTTTATTGAATAAAAAGCCTTTATTTTCTATCGTTTGACATAAATAGCATGTTCAAAAAGAAAGGTTGTGGTACTCTTAAGCTCAATTTGCTAGAACATTTTTCAAAATGGTGCTTCCTATGATTCATGGGATTTGGGATGATGAACCTTATCCTATCATGCAACCTGATTTGAATTATCCTGAAGAGGAGAAAATTGACATCATCTCACAGCTACGCTCAGTGGCATGGAAGGAGGAAACCAACTATGTCAAATACAATAGGGTAATTCTCATTTTGGAAGAAGAAGAAGAGTGTGTTGAGCTTCACAACCTCTTTATTAAAATTCAACTAAAAAAGGATAGAGCTCTTGTCCTAGAGGTAGTTTAATTTCCTTGGTCTTGCATGCATGTAATCTTTTAATTTTGGTAGTGGTAAAAGTAATTTTTCTAATGAAATTGTTTCCATTTCAAGGTTTTTTCTTGGTAATGGTCTCTTTCATGGATCGTTATTTTTCTGGAAACAAATGGTTTCATTTTTGGGTATATATTTTGGCTTTTGTGAAACCCAAAGGGGGAGGAAAAAGAATAGAAGCAAGGAAAAAGAAGAAAAGAAGATCATGATTTTATTTTCAGCACATTTTGATTGTATAGGGGTGTTGGGTCTATAAACCCACATTTTGGCATTGGAGAGATAAAAGAGATATTTTTGAATTTGTGTATTTATTAATGTTTTCTTTGATTGTGAATGGACTGTGATTCTTCATAATTACTCTTCAAAGTTTTATCTGTTATGTCAGGCTGTTTATGTGGTTATTTCTAAGGCTTTAAATTCAATTTAACCTATCTATTGAAAGGTTTTTTTTTCCATTCTTTTCTTGTTTCTCATTCATGGATGTGGGATAAATGAACTTTGTGTTATTTTTTCACATAAACACTACATTCTAAATCAATATCTCGCATCTATTTTCATGGTTATGGGTAGATGTTAGATTTCCTTTTTTGCTTTCTGGTTAAAAGAATACCATGTGCTTTCATTCATTGCATATCTTTCAAAGGTAGCTGCAACTTGTAAAATGAGCAAAGAGAACTTGCACATACCATTGCAAGTGGCTCAACTGTTGGTCAAGTTGTCATTCATGTGGGAAAAGGAGTATAAACTTGGAGTGAAAAATCTGTTAACCAACAGATTTTTGGTGACTTTGCTAAGGATTTGAAAGTGGAGAATGGTGCTCTTGTTTTCCCTAGAAATTTAAAGGTGCCTCCTCAAGGATGGAGGTTGGTGGCTTTGCAAGGTGGAATGTACTTAGAATCATTTTATTCTAGTAAAGACTCTTGTCTGATTCATTTTTCAGAATTACATTATGGAATTAATTTCTTCCTAGCCATGGTGTGCTTAGTTTGGGCCTCTAGTATTGCCACAATATTTTCCATTGCCTAAAGGATTAAGAAAACACTTCCTGAAGTTCAGTGGAGAAAACCATCAAGATGTTGAAGACCACATTCTAGCATTTATGGTTGCATGCAACATTTTTGGGGTAAGTGAAGAAGATGTTTTTGTGAGATTATTTATTGAATCTCTTATCAATCCTACAACAAATTAGTTTTGTTATTTAGAATAAAAATGTATTACCAATTGGGATTCATTAAAGAATAAGTTCTTAGCAAGGTGTAAGGGCCCTATTGATGAAGTTGTTTTATTGGGCCAATTTTTCAATATTCAGAAACAAGGAGATGAGTCAATTAGAGATTTCATGGATAGATTCAACCAATTGTTCAAAAAGATTCTATCTTTTATTCATCCAAGTAAGCAAATCTAGCTTTGCACTTTTATTTCTGCATTGCATCAACACATTTGATTTGAGTTAAAATGGTGTAAAGTAAATGATATTGAAGTTGCACAACAAGAGGATGTAAAAATAGAAGATGATTTGATATTAAGTGGTCTTTGGAAAGAGAATCAGGTTGCATATAATTCAATTTGTGAATCTATAAGGAAGTTTATGAATCACAAATCAAGTTTTTAGCTTCTAGGATTTTAAACTATATAGCCTCCTCCTACTGAAAGTTTTAATCTCTCTGTTTTTGGTCTAAAACACTTTGGTAGAGATGAAGTAAGTGTTGTAGAAATTAAACCTCACATGGATAGGAAAATTTATGCCTATTATTTGCATTATGAAGAAAATAAAGATGAATATGAAAGCACCTCAAATGGTGAAGAAAATGGACAATCCCCTCATGATATAAATTGCAATGAGGGTAATGCAAATAGTGTTTTTTTTTCATCCTTATTCCTTGCATAAATGGAGTCATTCACTTTTACTCATGGTGAAGAGAAATTAGGAGATGCACAACATAAAGATGAGGAGTTGAATGTCCATTCTCCGAAGTGTATGCAAGTTGAATATGAAACCTTCACATTTCCTAAGCTAGATGATATAGAATTAAGGCTGCAAAAAGATGTCAAGAATGATTTTAGAGTCGAATCCTTTCATTTTGAAAATTTTGATGCCAAAATTTTTAAACAAAATTTGGAAGATGATGTTAAAGGTAGCCATAATAGCTTTGATGAAAGTGGTCCAATAGATGGATGTGAAGAACCCCATGTTTATATCTCGAGTGCATGTGGAGATGAATTTACGTGTGGAGAAGAAGTTGTCATATCTAATTTGTAGGATATAGAGAAGGAAGGTGAAGTGTATCATGAAATTGTTGAGTCAAATCCTACAGAGAAAGATGAGATTGTTCTAGTTGGGGGCAATTTTCAGTCACATAAAAATATTATTTTCATTACAAATTTTCATATTGATTCACTTCCAGTTTTACATGAGACACCTATGGCTAATGATTGGTCTTCTAGTGATTCAATTGGTTGTTTCTAGGCATGGGATATCAGTTTGGATGTTGCAGGGAGGAATAGTTATATGTAGGAATATGTTGAAGAGAATCCAAGTGTTTATGATGCTAAATGGTTGTTTAGTTTTGGAGCATTACTCAGAAGGTCTTTGTGGTTTACAAATCTTAGATTTTTGTTTCAGATCTTGGGATGGCTTCAAAGTTTGCAAGTACTTCATGGGTACATCTCTCTTTTTCACTCACATATTTATTTTTCCCAACCTGCTAATGCATTTGCATGACCATCTTGGAGTCATCTGAGGTAGGGTCTTATGACCATGTACATACTTAGGGTTTTTGTTTTATCCTATTTTTGGCTTGAAAAATTTTAGTTTGTGCCAAATTCCCCTCCACCCTTCTGCAAGCATAACCTCGTTCCCTTGATTCTCTCTTGACTATGTTGCCCAATGGATAAGGACTAGTTTGCCCCAAATTTTCTAGAGTTCTCTATATTTTCTACAAAAATACAGTCCCCAATCAGAGCCAATGTTACCCATCTAATTTTGATTCGAAAAACATGTACCTTTTTTTTCCCTCTTGAACCAAATAGGTTTCCATCCTATGCATTTGGTAAGCATTTGAGAGGTCATGGTTTTTGTGGTTTTCATAACCATATCACTAAATTTTGAGGTTTCAGAATCACTCGACCACCCTATTCGGTTCCCTTTGATATTTAAGGTGATTGGCATATCGGAGTTTCCTAAAAGTTCAAAACTCCTGAAATGTGGTTTGATAGTTCCATTTTTCTACGATCTTGCAACTCTATGGAAAATCTCCTTGTTTTGAATGTGTTGCCTGTTCATTTAATGGTTAGTATGGTGTATCGTGGGATGTCCCTTTAGTATTTTTTGGATCATGAACTCAATCTTAAATATCTTTTCTTGAGAAATACACCCATGATGCATTAATATCGCTATTAAATAACAAGTGTAACAAACTAGATTTTTTGATGTGGCTACAATTTTTTATTGAATAAAAAGCCTTTATTTATGTCATTTGAAATAAATAGCATGTTCACAAAGAAAGGTGGTGATACTCTCGAGCTCAATTTACCAAAATATTTTTCAAAATGGTGCTTCTTACAACTGATGGGATTTGGGATGATGAACCTTTTCTTTTCATGCAACTTGATTTGAATTGGCTTGAAGAGGAGCAAATTGAAATCATCTCCCAACTACACTCAATGGCATGGAAGGAGAAGACTAGCTATGTCGAATACAACAAGGTAATTCTCATTTTGGAAGAAGAAGAAGAGTGTGCTAAGCTTCACAACCTCTTTATGGAAATTCAACTGGAAGCGGATAGAGCTCCTATCTTGGAGGCAGTTTAATTTCTTTGGTCTTGCATGTGTGTAATATTTTAATTTTGGTAGTGGAAATGATAATTTTGGTAATGAAATTCTTTTTGTTTCAAGGTTGTTTCTTGATAATGGTCTCTTTCGTGGACTATTATTTTTCTAGAAATGAATAGTTTCATTTTGGGTATATATTTTGGCTTTTGTGAAACTGAAAGGGGGAGGAAAAAGAAAAGAAGCAAGGAAAAAGAAGAAAAGAAGAGCATTATTTTCTTTTTCAACACATTTTGATTGTGCAGGGGTGTTGGGTCTGTGAACCCACATTTTGGCATTGGAGAGATAAAAGAGATATTTCTGAATCTATGTATTTATTAATGTTTTCTTTGATTTTGAATGGACTGTGATTCTTCATAATTACTCTTCAGTGTTTTATCTGTTATGTTAGGTTGTGTATTTGGTTATTTTTGAGGCTTTGAATTTAGTTTAACCTATCTTTTGAAAGGGATTTTGTTGCCCATTCTTTTCTTGTTTCTCATTCGTGGATGTGGGACAAATGAACTTTATGTTATTTGTTTGCATTCACTACATTATAAATTAATCTCTCACATCTATTTTCATGGTTATGGGTAGATGTTAGCTTTCCTTTTCTATTTTCCAATTAAAAGCATGCCCTATGTTTTCATTCATTGCATATCTTTCGAAGGTAGTTGTGCCTTGTAAAACAAGCAAAGAGAACTTGTGCATATCATTGCAAGTGGCTCAACTATTGGTCAAGTTGTCATTCATGTGGGAAAAGGAGTATAAACTTGGAGTGAAAAATTTGTTAACCAACACTATTCGTACATGTTCACATGTTAAGTTTACTTAGTGATCTAGGAATATTTCTAGACTTCTTAGGTGTCGTGATCGTATCTTATCTTATCATATCATTTATTTTTTGTGTCTCATTATATAGGATTAAGACACTTTTCATGATCTTTTCTTGTTCTATCTTTCAACCTTTCCTATATAAACAAGGCATCATATATACATTTCAATCCATGTAATCCATGTAATTATATTGGAGTTTAATCATAATTCATTGCACCCATAATTAGGCAATATTTTTATCTTGCTTCTCTCTTGTGGAAGGCATCTTTTAGTTTTATGGGTGATCTTGGTAGCTTGAGCCCATTAGTGAATCTAATAAAAAAAATGGAAATATTTTTCTTAACCTTCTACAACACTTATTATTTTTATAACACTATTAGGTTTTAATATTTAACTCAAATTTTGTCATTGTCTATGCACCAATAATATCATTACATTTCAAGTAGAAAACTACATAAATAACTCCTAATCTCCTTGTTATAAATTACCAAATAACAAGTAAAAATATTGATCTCTTTCTTAAAATATTAAATGTATTGCATTATATAGTGTAGGAAATTGTGTACCTTTATAATTTTACACTATGTTTGGGTCCCTTAATTAATTGGACTTAATTAAGCTTCTAATTTGTCAAATTTGCATTCCAAAGCCTTATTTTTCCCATTTTTTGAAAGGAGGACTAACATTTAATTAATGCAATTAATATTTTAATCACAGTGGAGAATCTATGTCTTAGACTTATGGGCTAGGGTCTATTTTCCCATGGGTGAATGGGTCCTCAGGTGATGCCACAATAGTGGTTTACACTTTCTGGGAGATCCTGATTTTTGCTGAAATCACATATTTTTAGAAAATATAATGATTTAAGCCTTTAAAAGTTCTATTTAAAGGATTCCAATTGAAGAGGGTTTGATCACACCACCTTAGACCAAACCCCCTTGGATAGAACGCCACTAGTTTTAAACCATACCTATAACGGAGTCTCTTTACACCTATCAAAATGTTGATAAAAAAACACTTTTGATTTTCCTTTTGGAGGATCAAATGAATTCATTTGAAAATTATTTCTTTGTAAGTATGTAGTCCTTATTATAAGCTTCCAAAAAAGTATAACTTTAATTAAATTTAATTTGATTATTATATGTATTTTTTATTTCTTATGAATGTAGGTTTTTCACTGAAAATCAAGCTCTCTGTTCTACACATGTGGAAAAATAGTAGATTATAAAAAAAAAAATTGAAAAATATGAATGCACTAGATATTGAAGTCCTTGATCCAACAAAAAAAAATTGAATTTCGATATTTACAAAAAAAGTTACGTGTTATACAGTCTACCTATGTCTGAATTGTAATTGGTTTGACTTCAAAAATTGATTAAGGAAAAGATATTCAATAAAACACTATGAAATCAATTGGAAGCACTAGATATCGTAGTTACAAATCTAAATTCGAAAAAATTAAAATTTTATCCTTCATGGAAAAAAAAGTTGTGTTATATGGTGAGTGTCACTCCTTTAAAATGTTGTTTACTAAAAAAACTAGTTTTCAAAGGAGATGGAAAAAGAAGTGCAATTTGATTCCATAAATTTTGAAAAAATATATTTAGAATCTACAGAAAAAATGTCACAAATCACTAGTTTGCATCATCTTCAAATTCCTCATGGTTTAGCCGCTATAGATGCCCGAAAGTGAAGATTTAGTTAGAAAAAATTATTTCAGTGTCCAATTTGGCCAAAAATTGTAAACCAGTATTGTGAGAGCACCCCCTCCTTAAGTTCTAGGTCCCATTTTTTAATATATTTTTTTCATTTTTAAGCATTCAAATTTCATATACAATTGTCGGCTTTTGGAATCTAATTTTCAGGAAACTAGATAAACACTTATAAATACATAGTCTAAATTTATCAAAGCAACATCATATAGCATTAAGGAAAATTTCATAAGAGAAAATATTATCATCAAGAGTAGTCAATAGCATATTTTCTAGTTATCATTGTCGTTGCAGTATTCAAGATCCTATCATCATGTTCATGCTTATGTGTGTTAATGTCATCTTGTGAATGCTAATATGAATTATTAATCCTAAAGAATCCAAGCATTCAAGTATCCAAAAAATCAAGCAAAGCAAGATCAAATTGCTTGGAGTGATGTGTTTGACTTCAGTCCTCTAAGGGAAGCCATTAAAGGTTTGGTGAGTTGTAGCAAGAAAGTTTTTGTTCATCATTCCTTCCATTTATTAATTACCATTATATTTCTATCAAGATTTAATTACCAAACATGGGGTTTGAATAAGGCAAACTCCCATTCACACAAAATAAATAATATTTCTTCTCTTTGTGTATGTACAAGTTACAAGTTGAAGAAGGATTGAAGAGATATCAAAGGAGCCATTTTGCATTGTTTCATTTTGTTACACCCCAATTGTGTAGTTACTATTTACTATTACTACATAGGGTAAATATGAATGTAATTTGAATTCTGGAGATGAATAGATTATGCTTGTATCTTGTTATCAATATGAATGTTGTCTCATTTGATGTTATCTCATTTGGTATTTCCTCAGTTGATGTTATTCATGGTGAAATACTACATATATGTGAATGGAAGGTTATTAAGTTATTATTATTCTAACTTTGGAAATGTTTATGTATCCTGCATATGTTATGAACAATTAACTGCCATAGGCATGTGTTAGTGGTTGTAGGTATGTGTTGCATTCCTCCAGGCGGAGGGGAAGTATCACTTGGGAGAAGATCTTGGTCGAGTAACTGGTAAAAGTAACTATCTGAGCATATACACACACCACATTACAAAGATTGAGTTGATTCAGTTTGAGGGTAATAGGTAAGTCATCCTTAGCTAATATGCATTTGAGAGTCTTGTTTACTACTACGTGCATTTTTGGGTGAAGTTTATCTATTTGAGCTTGTGATTTCCTCCCTTATATCTCTATGCTTTATTTTATGGTTGATGAGGGTTTATATGTATATATATGTACATATACATATCTACGCATGAGTATTCATGCTTGGAAAGAGTGTATACATGTATATATATAACATCTTTGTGTTTGTGACTATCAAAGTGATAGTCTATATTTAATATATGTGTAAATGGTAATGCACATATATGTTTATATATATATATATATATATATATATATTATTGCATTAATATCATTGTGCTTGATATATATAAATAACTATCATTTTTTGAATATGGTATTATTGTGTGTTTTACCACGTGTTCATAGTCATTTGATTATTGAATGGATTGTTTTGGTTGAATGATGCGTATAGGTAGAATAACGTGAAGAGTATTTATAAACTCTTGAGCTAAAGTTTATATATATATATATATAAACAATATTATATGTGAAATATTAACCTTGACTTATTCATTTTAATGTTAAATGTATACTTTATAATTAACATAGGATATATTTATTAGAATGTATACATACGCGTATAAATACATATATGTATTTATATTTGTACATATAGGGAATGATAGAGGTTGATTACATGCAATGTATGAAAGCATTTAAAGGTTGAATATAAAGTATAGTGGCCAAGGTTGAAAAGAAAACTATATATAATATATATAGCAGCCTTCAAAGTCAATGTGTAGATTATAATTGAGTCGATACCCTTGGAAAATCTTTATAGACTAGACCAACAAGTATCCAAATACATATGGCTGAGTTACAAGGTGATGAATTTTGCTAAAGTGAATGAATTGAATGCCAACATGAAGTGAAGACTCAATCAAGCAAGTAAAAAGGGAGATTTGACGAAGCCTTAAAACACTGGTTATGACACCATTTATAAATGTGAGTATAGCACATTAAGTAAGACTATGAATAGAGGTCAATGTTGACCAGGTCTTTGGAAGTTGATTTGGAAATGTATACGGTTTTGTATATAAGTTGTGTATCACTCGCCATGTCATGTATGTGGAAAAGTAGGAATACATTTAATCTGGTATACTTTGACTTGGTCAACGCAATGAATGAGAGCAACGTGGACTTAGTCCAACATCCTAATTTGGCTAAATCATCTCATACTATATTTTAGTCAATACTTGCTAAGTGTTGCAAAAATATGATTGACCATTTCCCTCCTGAAACCACACCAACTTGATAGTAGAAAAGAGGCTTTGGCACCACCTCTTGAAGCATTTTCCTATAGATTTAATTTTTGGAGAAGTATTTGAATTCTCCATGTGCTATTTGAAATGGTCTTTGAATTGTTGTCAATGAGGTAAGTCGATCTATTGATAGTTTTGTTGAGTATGAGCTTTATTCATCACCACCTTTATGTTGACTTGCTTTCCATGAAACTAGTTGTCACTCTTCATGCCTAGACTATAGGATTTTTGATGTTGGGTTGCTCTATAAATAGTCATTCCTTTTCACTTGAAATTCTCTTCTATTTCATTTGAGAGGCATTATTATTATCATTCTCCCATTTACTTGCGAGAGATGCATTTTACCCAAATATATACATCTTTTTCTATTTATAACTTTAGAGATACTACCAGCCATATAGTTCTACTTATATGTAATAAATAGAGTGATCTTTTGTAAGAGGTATCATTATTGTTTGATTGGAGTGAACTATCAACAAGTGAAAGAGAGAGTTTTTTTGGGAAGTTGATTACAAGTTGAATTACTATTGGAGAAGACTACACTATTTTCATTAATTGGGATAAGTGATAACAAACATGGGGATCTCTTCTTGTTATTTACTTAGAATTATTAAGATTTCTAAGCTTTCCTAGAATGTCTTTTCACTATGTGCAATAGAAATAATTGAGAGTGTCTTTGAAAAATGGAATCGAAGCTTTTAGATTGTTTTTATATTGTATTTTTAAGTACTCCATGATAGGAAACATTGCTTGACACAAGTATTTAATTATACTAGATATGTCAAAGAGATTGCTTGACATAGATATTTAATTATGTTACATGTGGTACAACATAGGTATTTAATTATACTAGATATGTTTGAAGATGGGATGCAATGTTTTTTGTATTTACTCCATAGTAGGAGATGGGTGTTTATCATAAGTATTATATACTAGGTATGATTGAACATGAAAAACACATATGGTACACTTAGCTAAGTTATTGATTTAACAAGGAAAGCTTTTGTTTTCTCCTAGGAG
Organism: Sequoia sempervirens; assembly: GCA_007258455.2. Taxonomy (NCBI): domain Eukaryota; kingdom Viridiplantae; phylum Streptophyta; class Pinopsida; order Cupressales; family Cupressaceae; genus Sequoia; species Sequoia sempervirens. The sequence continues at coordinate 67,084 of VDFB02278109.1, forward strand.
AGGTCACCTAGTATGGGAGAGGGTTTATTATAATTACATGTTCATCGAGTTATCCAAGTATGTATGTTATCTAGGATGATGTACTATCCATAGAAGGAATACCTAGCTTGTGTACTTACTAGTTAAGTAGTTAATTCCAAGTAGATTAATATGGTTGTAGGTTATATCGGATGATGGACTATCCATTAAAGGAAATGTTGGCAATACAAGGGCAGACAATTGAGAGGGGGGGTGAATCAGTTGTCACAAAAATTTAGAACTTATTCAACTTATTAACCTTATTCTCAGATCTGATAATTAACCATGAAAGAATGAATCAACAACACATCAAAAACATGCATAACACCAAGAATTTTTTTACATGGAAACCCTATTAGGGGAAAAACCATGGTGGGGGTCATTCCACAAGATTATACCCTATTAAAATTATAATGAAAATGAAATATGGGGAATGGGCATGCATTTAGGCACACTGCCTAGGGCTCACTACTCAATTAAAAAGGAAGACACACTGTCTTAGAAAGAGATTCAGATTAAAGCCATCTAGATTTTGAATTGAGAAAATAGCATCTGCTAATGCCTGATTACAGTTCCAATTAAGCACATGAACATTTCTTCACTCTTCTTCACTCTTCTTCACACTTCTTCACAATTCTTCACACTCTTCTCTACCTTTGAATGATATTCGCACATACACACACACTCGGCATCCACTGGAATACATTCACACACTTCAATTCAAATAAATAATCTCTCTTATATATCCGCAACATGAGATTTCATTGCTACAAATCGGCCACAAAGAAATAATAAAATGAATATAAATTGTTGGCACAAATCATTAAAGATTATCAATGTGAATCAACCAAAGTTGGCCACAACTTAGTGAGGACCCAAAACAATATCTCCAACATGAAAACACTTCAATTAATTACTCCTTAAAGATCCACAACACGCTTCAACACCATGCCGGCCAAGGACAAGAAAAACATGAACATGCAAGGGAAAATCGCCAACCACGATCACAACAATCAATGTGGACGTGCAACAAAGATAGAGAATGATCTAGAAACATCCACAAGAAACATGAATCACTAGAGAATCATCTGCATCAACTGAACTAACTACAATCTAGTATCATCCTCAATCAGGAACACTGACTGAAGAAACATAAAAACTATCTGAATGGAAATCTTCATAACTCGATCAAATCTTCATGCGAATCTTTGAAACTCGATGTGGATAAACTAGATACACTCAGAAACAAACCCTTTAGTCCATAACCTCTGATCATCAATGTATAGAAAATACCAACAAACAAAACTTCACTTTACCACTGACAACCTGCAACTTATTTCTTTACAATTTTCTCAATATCCTCGACATATACAACTTCAAATGAATTTATTCTAATAGAGTTCACATCAATGACAACCACATATCATCAACACAACCACAACATCCAACAATCTCCCCCTTTGGCATTGATGGCAACAAATGATGTGAAAAACACTATCAATGCAACTAACTCCTACTTATGTTTTGACTCATCTTTTCCTCAACAATTTCACATTATCTTTCTCCCCATAAGGATCTTCTCCTCAAATAATCACCAGTTTTTCATATGAATATTCTCCCCCTTTGACATCAGTGACAAAGTTCTCTAAGCTCTAAACCACATATCTAAATTTTTGAACATCTGACTACTCCCCCTGAGTAGCAGCCACCACAACAGCAATCTGAAATAAGATATGACTGTGAAATGCACGTATTGATGCACACATTATATTGCATCCTAGTTATGATTAGGAGGGGTAATCACCCCTAACTTCCCTCTGAGATACTCAAAATTATCCTTAGGCAGCTGCTTGGTAAATATTTCTGCAATTTGCTCCTTAGTAGGCACATACTCCAATCTAACTTCCTTTTCACTTACCTTCTCCCTCAAAAAGTGAAACTTGATAGATATATGTTTTGTTTTTGAATGCAGCACCGGATTCTTGGAAATTTTAATACCACTTGAATTATCACAGAATATAGCAATAGTCTCATCATATACAACTCTAATATCCTTCAGCATCTGCTTCATCCATAGTGTAACGTCTATAAAATGTAGAAGAAAGGGTTAAAAACACACACTCAATGCAATCTAAACTCTAATGCAATCTAAGCTAAGAAACATAGAACAAAGGAAATTCAAAATGTAAATAAACTAAAAAATCTCACCCAATATGTACGTAATTCCATGTATCATCTCGATTTCCCTTCTCCATTTTTCTGTTGTAGTATAATTGCCCTCAAATTTCTTGTATGCAAGTACACCCTATGATAGTGATTTAGCAAAACATTGAAGATTCAAGATAATTTCTCCAAAAAGTCATAAGATTTCGAGAGAGATTGGAATGAAGAAGAATAGATCAATTTATAGAAAATTGATCATTCAAACGATAGGTCAGGATTGAAAGGTCAACGGACGGTTGAGATTGACGGATTAGACATGCATTCTGATAACTATTAGCAGTGACATGAGTGATACAAATTAGAAATAGAATTAAAGATTAAATAAATGATTTAATCTTCAAGTTTGGTATTTGAAAACCAATGGAGAAAAACACCATGATATGACATAGATCAAGGTGTGCAAGGTCATCCACTTGCTAACAATAGACAGTCGCAGACAAGGATTGTCATTAACTCATACTAAGGGAAAAATTTCCCCAGTCTTTTTGTCAAGAAAAACCACAGACAGTAAAAAAAATAAAAAAAAAGTCATGAGACGTCATCGCTCCTCTAAATCCTTCATGGGACATCCTTCAGGAAACTAGTAACATGACTCAAAATCAAATTTTAAAAGACAATTGAAAGACAGCAGTCAAAGAAAATAGAATTTTGATACATCGTTGCTTCTCTAAATTATTCATGGGACATCCTTGAGAAAGCTGGTGACATAATTCCCATCATCAAGTCAAATGAAATGATATGATAAATAAGTCAGAAAGTCAAAAATCCAGTAAAATATTTTCCAAAACTTGATCTTGTTTATTTGATTTGTTTTGATTGATAGAAGGATTGATTGATAGAGCCTGTTTCAGGAGATACATATACCGGATAAGACTTGGAGTCTGGTTTCGATGTTATGACTATTTGTATAAGGCATGACAAAGCCTAGTTTCAGAAAGACATGTATCGTATAAGACGTTGAGTTAGATTTTGTTGATGTGATAACCTGTGTAAGGCTATGTTTGATTGTTTGACAATGTCGATTATGTAGGAAGGACTCATCCTGTATAAGACATAGATTGTTTTGTTGATATCAGTATGCAGGAAGGACTCATCCTGAATAAGACACAGGTTGATTTTTTTGATGATGTCTGTTTCCAGGAAGGACACATCCTATAGCAGACATTAGTTGATCTATTTTGATTGTTTTGTTTGGCAAGTTGTTTGATTTGAATTAGAGACATTTCTGACTTGTTCACCAGATTGATGCATGACATGATACAATGTGTGGACAATTGACTGTGAGTGACGAAAAACCCTAAAGTATTGACCTAGTGTGGCCTCGGGGGCTCATCATTTGATGGCCTTGCCAACGTTATACATGCAAAGACCTTATAGTTCAACTTGACTTTGACTGACAAGACTGACTACAAAGAGAAGACATGTGTGATAGTGATTGTGACGAACCCTAGTGGAATGACCTAAACAGACTAACCTAAACTGACTAACCTAATGCCTTGGGGGCACATCAGCATATGGCCTTGCCTACATCTAGTCGTAGAGGCAACGCAGTTCGCCTAACAACAAAGACTAACAAGTGCGACTGACTTTGACTCTGTTTTTGGATTTTTGACATGTTTTGATTTTTTTGTCTTTTTGAAGTTTTTTGATGTTTTTGTGTTTTCTCAAGTAATTTTGTGATGTTTTTGGATTTTTCTATGGTTTTACATCTTTAAAATAGCCAATGTAAGAACCAATATGATGCACGTCAAGTGTTTTCCCCCAGTCGAGTATAATACCAATTGATTATGAATAGGATAAAACGGGGGATATGAAATGCACTCGATGTCAATCATTCTAGGTTATGGGAAAAACTACCACTTATTACGAATGGTACGTACAAGTGATGGATAGGAAAGATAAGCGATATGTACAAGGACAGGTAGTATGTACAGGGATAAGGACTATGTACAGGGAAGTGGACTATGTACAGGGATAGTGGACTATGTATAGGGATTAGATTAGAATGATAGTAGACAAAAGAGCAGAGTCAACTACACATGGCACCTGTTTTAGTTTTCACCATGGTACATATCCAAAGCGCCACCGAAGTGGTTTTCACTATTAGATGAATTATTTCTCTTTACTATTTTCTGGATTATCTTTTTTTTTTGGTGTTACCAAGACGCTTGTTTTCTAGGTTTTCACCTTGGTAATGATTTTTTGATTTTTGATTTTTTTTTGTATTTTTTGCTAATTAAGACAAGGCCCTTAGAAGCTATGTGTAGAACTTCTTCAAATGAAGACTATTGATTGGTGAGGACAATGGTTCCCCTTTAGGAGTAGAGATTTGGTATGCTCCTGATCCAAAGGCTTTTGTAACAATATAAGGTCCTAACCAATTTGGTTCAAACTTTCCTAGTTTTTCTCTATCTGCTTGATTCTTTGGGTTCTCCATTAAGATCAGGTCACCAATTTCAAAGTTTTTGTTCAATACCTTCCTATTACAGCTACGGTATGCTTGGAGATGGTCTAGTGCCTTCTTTCTTCACTCATCTAGGAATTCTAGCTCATGGAGTCTTGATACTCGGTACTCTTCATCATTAATGTGGCCTTTTAATGATACCCTTAGGGAAGGAATCTCAACCTCAATAGGAAGAATGGCTTCATAACCAAATACTAGTGAATAGGGAGTGGTGCCAATGGGAGTACGGATACTTGTACGATAAGCCCATAAGGTAGGATTAAGCTGTAAATGCCAATCACGGCTAGCATCATTGACATTCTTTTTGAGGATTTTAATGATAGTTTTGTTAGATGTCTTTGCTTGGCCATTACCTTGTGGGTAGTATAGAGTGGAAAAGTGATGTTGAATATGAAATTTGTCACAAAGATGGCAGACTTATTAATTCTTAAATTGGCGGCCATTATCAGTGATTATGGAATGAGGGACACCATACCGATAGATGATATAGTTTAGGATAAACTTAGAAATCTATTTGTGGATAATGTATGTCATAGGAATAGCCTCAATCCACTTTGTAAAGTACTCAGTGGTAGTGATGATGAATTTGTGGCCATTGGATGATGTGGGATGGATCTTTCCTATGAGGTCAAGTCCCCATTGAGTGAACGGTCATGGTGACGTTATAGGATGGAGCTCCTGTGCTGGTGCATGTATCAAGTCTCCATGAACTTGGTATTTGCAGCATTTCTTTACAAAGACATATGAGTCCTTTTCCATAGTAGGCCAATAATAAACTAGACTCATAATCTTTTTGGCTAAGGTAGGACTGCTAGAATGGGAACCACATATACCCTCATGCACCCCATGCAAGGTTGCTTGTGCTTCATTAGAATCAAGACATCTTAGTAGGGTATTATCTAAGGTGCGTCTATATAGGGTGTCTTCAACGATGGTGTATTTGGATGAATTTCAGAGGAATGTCCTACGTTGGTTGTTTGACAAGCTAGTGGGTATGACCTCGACATGAAGGTAGTCATAGATTTCTTTGTACCATGGGGAATCAGGACCAACAATGTCACACACCATTTCAGAATTTGGGATATCGTAGGTTGGGACCAAAAGTTGTTCTACCAAGAACTCAAACTTAGGCATGTTGTTAGGAATATATAGAAGTGATGCAATTGTAGCCATAGCGTTTGTTGCCCTGTTTAAAACATGAGGTATCTGATGAAATTTGACCTTGTCAAAGTACTCTTTAAAGCTATCATCCATGTGTTTGTATGGAGCAAGCTTCTCATCCTTAGTCTCATAATCATCATTTACCTGTCTGATTACTAGTTGAGAATTTCCATATACGTGTAGGTTCTTAATTTTCCACTTGACTGCCATGCGTAACCCTGTCACTAGAGCTTCATACTCTGCTATGTTGTTAGTACATGGGAATGCAATCTTGAATGACTTAGGGATGGAATCACCCTGTGGTGTGATAAACAGTATACCAGCCCTTGAGCTATGATTTGTATGTGAGCCATCAAAGTACAGTTTCCATGTTATGTTTGTGTCTATGGTGAATATAAATTCATTAGGAAAGTCTGCAACTAATGGATGATCTGCTTGTATTGGTGCGTCGACTAACTGATCAGTAATGACTTGTCCTTTAATAGCCTTTCTCTCCACATACTGGATATCAGTAATGACTTGTATTTGCGTAGCAAATACTACTACAAGATAGGCACTTTCAATGGTACTATAGTTGAGCTCATAACCTACCAAAGTTTGACTAATATAATATACTGCCCTTTCATGACCTTCATTGTCATTATGTGCAAGCAATGCTCTGATTGATGAATGGGTTGTTGTAATATAAAGAATCATTGGTCGTCCTTCAACAGGTGGCATTAAGACTGGTGGTGTGAGTAGATATTCTTTAATAAGTTGAAAAGACTCTTCGCACCCAACTGTCCATGCAAAGGGTACCCCTTTCTTAAGTAGATGTTGAAAAGGATCTATCTTATCTTCTAACTACACTATAAATCTTCTGATGGATTGCAGTCTTCCTTGTAATGTCCTTAGTTGACTAAGATTAGTTGGTGGGGGCATGTCCATGATTTCTTTTACCTTGGCCGGATCCACTTCAATGCCTCATCTAGAAATGATATAGCCTAAAATCTTTCCTGACTTGACTCCAAAAACACATTTCTTGGGATAGAGTCTCACTTTATACTTCTCCAGCCTTTGAAATATCTTGTGTAAAACCTATAAAATGTTCTTCCCTTGTCTTGGATTTAACAATAAGGTCATCGACATAATCCTCCAGAAGAGTGTGTACTAGATCATGAAATATGGTGGTCATAGCACGTTGATAGGTTGCTCCAACATTTTTGAGTCCAAAGGGCATAACATTCCAGCAATACATTCCCCAAGGACAAGTGAAAGTTGTCTTAGGTTGGTCTTTAGTTTCAATATTGATCAGATTATATCCTAAAAATCCATCCATAAGGGACAACATCTCATATCCCGTTGTCATGTCTACTATCATGTCTATGTTAGGCAAAGGGAAGTCATCCTTAGGACAAGCCTTGTTGATATCTCTAAAATTAGTGTAGATGTGGATGGCCCCTATTGGTTTATGACTGGTACAAGATTGGAAATCCAATCTGCATAGTCAATTGATCTAATGAAACCAACGGCTAACAGTTTCTTGAGTTCTGCCTTGACTAGTAAAGCAATCTGTGGATGCATTTTCCTCAATTTTTGTTTCACTAGTTTGACACCTGGTTGTAAGGGTAAGTGATGTAGAACAAGTTCAAGATCTAACCCAGGCATGTCTACATATGACCAGGAAAAATTTATCTATCTTTGTGCAAAGAAGTTGTGGAATTTTGTTTGTTCTTTTCTTGTCAATGATGCTGCAAAATAAACCAGTCGAGGATTCTCTTCCATGCCTATGTTGACTTCGACTGATTCTTCAACGAGCATGGGTGAATTTTCCTATGCAATGGGAAGAATGTTCAAACCTCCATCTATAGGTGCCTCAAAGAGGTTTTTTCCTTCAGATGCGTCCTTTATTTTTACTTTTTCATCGTCTAGAGGCGCCTTTCAATTTTCACCTAGAGACTCATCTTTTTTATCTTGTTTATTCTTTTTCTCATTTTTGCGACTGAAGGGTTAAAAAGATTCCCCAAAATATGCTTTGTTCTCCAAGTCAATGGTAAAACTAGCCTTGTGATCACCACTAGGTATTCCTTCTCGTAATCCCAAGAACTCAGCAATTGCTTTGTCATTCTCAAAAATTTCTAAGACAGGTGTCTTGTTGGTCCCAATCAATGAGTTGGGGATAAACTAAGGGCATGTCATCATCAGAGTTATCAAATTTTAATAGGGTCAAGGTAAGGACTGAGTTGTTCATATGGTCACTAAAGTCTTGTATTAAGTCTTGTTTTCTCTTAGGTTTAGATCTAGGTGGATTGAGAGGTGGGCCTTATACCAAGGTTTGGTTATCTAAAATAGATGGATCAGGTTTCCAAGAGGTAGGATCAAGTGATTCCCAATAGTAGTGTTTAAACCATTCCTCTTTTGTCATATTCTTTGGTGGACAGGAATTCAATGGATTTGGTGAGGATCTTAACATTAAGTCAATTTCTCCAAATAGCTTGTCAAGGTCCATGGAAGAGGTAGAGGATAGGGAATCCCACTCATTTTTGTTGGAGTCGGGGGAGTCACAGTGATATTGGTCTGATGGTTTGTGAGATGTCTTAATATCTTCTGAAGCACTTACTTCATCAATTAAGGGTGATGTGGTACTAGGAACACCAGTCTAAATTGGTTGAAACCCAAGCCCTAATCCTTTTGGCCACTGAGAAAAAAATATTGGTTCAATCCTCCCATCTTGATTTAAGCCTAAACCACTATGTTCATTATATCCCTTTCTCTACATGATCATGAAACCTTTTCCATATAGATTTGTAGGAATGTGAGCAAGTGAGAGAGGTTCTTCATCATCTTCTCTATATAGCCAAGAGGTGACATCTTTTGTATTTACGGCCTCTTTGCTTAATTCTCCCCATTTAGTGAAAGTTCTTGTGGGAGGAACGTGTATAGTGACCAAAGATTGTCTCTTATTTGATGTAGGTAAACTGTATGACTTAGGAGGAATCGGATGGCTAACACAATAAGATGTCTTCATGTAATACTCTCCACAACCCTTGTCTTGGATCTCAACCCTAGGAGCGGTAGGAATTGAGGGTGAAATAGATGTTCGAGTGAGCATGGATGGATCAACATAGGGAGATGGATTGGACGATGAAGCCTCCTGGTTTATAGGCACTTGGCGTTGGGGTATCTCTTTTAGATTGGTGCAATATTGGAATGGATCTGGGTCACCAGCTATAGTTATTTATGTGCCATTGTAAGCGAATTTGAGACATTGATGATACGTGGAAGGGACCACCTTCATGGCATGAATCCATGGTCTGCCTAGCAGAAGGTTGTAAGGAAGGGTGAGATCCAAGACCTAGAATTTTGTCTCCATTACTACAGGACCAATTCTAATAGGAAGTGTTACCACCCCCTTTGATTTTTGTTCCTCATCATCATAAGATTTAATGACAATACATTTGGTTGTGTCTACACATGCTTTTGAGAAACCTAATGCCTTAATCAATTTTAAAGTACACAGATTTAACCCTGCTCCTTCATCTACCAAAACTCGTCTAACTTTGGTGTCATCAACAAGGACTTCAAGATGTAAAGGGTCATTATGGTTTGTCTTTTTAGTTGCGTAGTCTTGTTCAGAAAATGTGGCATGATGATTATTGGTCAAGTAGCCCACCATTTCTTGGAAATGATTGACATCGATATCATTTGGGACAGTGGTGTTTTGTAAAGCTTCGTCTAAGATAGATCGATGCTTAGGGGAAATACGCAACAGTTCCAAGATTGAGATTTGGGCTGGGGTCTTCCCCAACTAGTCAAGTAGGTTATATTGTGACTTGGAAGGCTGTGGTGCTTGCTACGATGGAGGACCTTGGCTAGTGAACTTAGTACGACAAGTGTTGGCTGTGCACTCAGGATTTGTATTAATAGTAATGGTATTGATATTCTCATCGGTAGCACAAAGGTGATTAATGGTTTTTCCACTCTTATAATCATGCTTGATAGTCGTACAGTTGGATGACATATTGGTCTTAGTACTCAAACTAGGGACATCCCCTTTCCCATGGTCATGGAGTGGGTCAGAAAAGACTAGATGATCTATGTTTGATGATTTTTTTTCTGTCCACTAACTTCAATAATTCTCTTTTCGACAAGATCTTGTATGATATTTTTCAGTTAGCGATAATTTTGTAGGTTATGTCCCTTAGTTCTATGATAATCACAAAAGGAATTGTCATCCCACCAAACTGGTTTAAATTGTCCTGGATCGTATTGTATTGGCTCTTGAAGTTGTATAAGATTATGTTGTAACAATTGTTTGAATTCAGACTCAATAGGTCCCCCTAAGGGAGTGAACTCACATTTTTGAAACCTCCTTTGTTGTGGGCATTGAGTATTTTGGACCATGTTGCGAGGTTGATTGACAGCAGTAAGCGTGTTGGCAGAAGTGTTAGGTCCTTGTAATGTGATGATTGGTCCCACTTGTACAGTTTTAGCATCAACTACCCCATCATTGGTGACATTTTTGTTGCGAGACCAAAATCTGTTTCTGTCATTTGGGGGTGTTTTGCACGATTGGATTTCTATTGGATGTTGATGTCTTAAGTTCACCTTTTTCAATGAGATCCTTTTCTATTATAACCCCTTTTTCCACTAGTTCTAAAAAAGATGTACAACAATGTACCCTTAAGTTACTCCTTAGTTTTGCATGAAGGTTTTCCTAGAACATAGTAACTTTTTTGTTTTCAGGTATCTTGACAAGACATCAGCTGGCTATAGTCCTCCACCTCTGAAAGAAGGTGATAAATTTTTCACCTTCATCTTGTGTTGTGTGACACAAGGTTGCTATGTTTATCTTGTGGTTTATGTTGAAGGAGAATTGCTCAACAAATTTCTTAGCTAACTCACCCCAAGATTAATTGATGCCATAGTTGAGACTTGAAAACCACTCTAGTGCAATCCCTACAAGACTTCTTGAAAATAGTCTCATAAGATACATGGGGTCATAAGCGACGTCAATGCACATGGTAGAAAATTCCCTTATATGTTCTATTGGATTCCGTTTGCTATTGTACTTAGGGAGATTCGGTATGACATACCCGTGAGGGAAAGGGGTCATGTACAATGATCTACCAAAGGGAAATGGGCATATGTCCTTTGTTAAAAAGGATTTCTTAGTTGACACCGTAATGTTATCCATCTGTGTTTGTAGTGCATGCATTTATGTTTGTAAGATGTCAACCTGAGTCAATGATGTGTTGGGCAGATTATGTGGATCTATATATGTATTCTAAAATCCAAGGTTTCATGATGGGTTTTGATTGAACGTTGGTATTTGAGGTGGGTTTGGATTCAAAATGTTGGTAAACATGTTCTAGTCCAGAATATGCATAAATTGGTTTTGACTTGGGATCTATGTGAATGGATTCTGAGTATCACTCTGGGAGAAGGGATTCCAATTCAGAATTTGTGTAAATTAGTGTTGACTTGGGATCTGTGTGAATGGATTTTGAGTACCGCTCTAGGAGAAGGGATTTTGATTCAAAATCTATGTAAACTAGTGTTGACTTGGAATTTGGGAGAATGGATTCTAAGTCAGAATCTGTGTGAATGGATTCTGACTGCCAATCTGGGAGAATGGATTCTGATTACCATATTGGAATGAGGGAATGCCTCTTGTTTGTGTAATCCGTGGTATAGTACTAGTGACTTGAACACTAGGTATGGCCATTGAATGTGGTATGGTACTCGTGATACTAGTATTGGGTATGGCTGTTGACTGTGGTATGGTACTCGTGACACTGACATATGGTGTAGACGCTGATATTTTGGATCTTTTACTCCCAGCAAGAGGATCGAAAGGAGTGGACGATGATGCCCCTATAGTGAAATTAAATCCTGATATCATGCCAGACATACCAAATGGAGACGTATGGACTGTTGTACTATGTGTAGGTGTGCCAGATGGTATGGTTGTATTTACCTAAGGTATAGTAGTACTAGCAGTCGTTATGTTTGTCCCTTGTGTAGGTTGATCTTGTAAGGTGCTAATATTGAATCTTGTAGGTAAGGTAGTGCCTTCAGCTAGCAACTTGGCTAATTATCGTTGATGATCGTTTGCTAGGTACTCATCTACAAAAGAGGCAAACTCAGGGTCTTGTGCAACAACCTCTATGTCTTCTGTTGTAATGTTCCCTTGAGTTTTTCTAGTGGTGAATTTGTCTAATAAATTCTTGTGAGGTCTTGAGGAAAATGGATTGATGAATTCATTTGGGTTCGACATCTTTTCTATTTCTTATCTCTTAGACCTAGTTTCAACCATGTAAGATAAGCTCAATATGCAAGAAATGCAAAACTACATCTCTGGACAGTATGACTCTAGTCTATGTTTTTGGGATTTTCTGAATGCAACAATAAGGAATGTTCTAAGATGACATTAGTCTAAAATGACAATATCTAAAGATGCAAAGTCTAAGCAAACTTCTAAGGGAATCAATTCTGTAAACCCAAGATGGGGGTACCAACTACCTAAAGTCTAACCAAGGCATCAATTTAGGTAAGTCAAGGAACCAATGTAGAACGAGGATCAAAGACAAGTTGTGTTTCCTAACTAGACTGATGAGCTAGGAGGACTCTTTGTAGGACAAAGGATAAGATGATAGGACTAGGTTCAATGACAGATTTCGTTGACGCTATGATTTTTCTAAAGTGTAGATGGTCAACCTATCCTAAAGTTTGTAAAACTAACCTTCCTAAAAGTTTAAATCTAAAGACAATGTGTACTCAAGGATGAAAGTAAAACTTAGGATCAGAGCGACTAAAGTAATGACTAAATGATACCTAAAAGATGCAAAATTGAGAAAATCTTTTTAGGTTTCTGTCCAAGGACTAGATAGATCAAAGACTGGTATGACAATGTTGACCAGACAGTGACTGTGAATTCTGGTTTTCTAATAATCTGGAAAATGAGTCACAAAATTTATCAAATGCGGTTATGTTTCACAGTTGTAGGTTTTTGTCAATCAGTTGTGTGTTTCTGGTAAAGTTCAGTGTCTAAATCTGGAAGATGCGGTTAAGTTTCTCACAGATGTGACTCGTAATGACAATTGTGACTCATGATGTCACAGATGCAATTTTCCTAAATTTATGCACCGGTAAAAAATTTGCGACAGTGGAAAATGCATTGTTTGAAACTGCAGTTGTGGCTCACCTTTTCAGATGCGTCACAAAATATCACAAGTGTGGTTTCTGAAGAAAGATGCAGTTTTTGAAAAAATAAATGCAAGCTAATCTAGCATATGTGACTCTAAGGTAAATAGATGTGACTCGACAGAACAATTGTGACTTTCTGGTGAACAGTTGTGACTCTGTTGTATTTTCAGTGAATTGAGATATAAAACTGACCCTGTTTTATGTGATCAAGTTCTTGAAAACAAAGACAATCATAAGACAAAGTGTTTTCAGTTTGATTTTAGACTCAAAGAACGTTGAATTTGATAACAGACAAGCACATCCTAGGCTATGAAGGATAGTATTTACTGAGTTCTCACTTGGGTTTCCCCAGCTATGCTTATTTAAGGTGGATGATTAGTAGCTTGACCACTCTAGCTCCCCTCCACGACTCATTAAGGTCATTTGGGGCAGCCAAACTACAGTACCCATGAACATCCCATGGCATACTTTCATCTCTACACATGAATTGTAAGAATATGAGACGGCTTCACCGGTCTAACTTGTTGCACCAGTAAATAGAAGGATTTTGGACACTACAAATAAAGGTGTTTAATTAGGGCATTCCATTCGTAGGGCATGATCCATGCAGCGAGAGTCCCCTTTTCAATCCATCTCGTTGAAACCATAAGCATGATTCTTGGGCTTTCCCCAAGAATCCACTTTTATATACCAACTAGAAGTCCCTTGGGTTTAGGGTGCTACCGGTCTGAGTCATCCTAGGGTGAGTACTCTTTCCCACCAAAACAGGCCCAAGTTCTAGATTTGGTAACTGTTTCTCTTACACCCAGGATCGCATAGATGCGCAAGGGGAGAGGATACTTCAATGTACCAAATCGTGAGGGTAATTACACAATCGTGCTTTCATACCAAACATAGTAGACACTTGTTAATTTTAATCCAAATGAAAGATTTGCTACATTACCAAACAATCTATTTCAAAAATTTAACTAGGGTCTTCAACATGCATTCTGCAAAAAGATTCGTTAGTAATTTGATATTGGTCTTTGACTATCGATCTGCAAAAACTTCATTAACTCCTCAAGACACACGCTGAAAATAGAAGATTAGTGAAAATAAAAACCACAAAAGGAAACTGTAAATTGAAAGTCCAAAAACTAAAAATATACTAGTCGGATGCATCATTTTCTTTGTCAAATGTGTCGCGGTATTTTACCAGTCAGTTGCGGCTCAGAAAATGACAGATGTGTGATAAGTTTTCAAATGCGTCGTTTCCAATCAAGGATGCGGCTAAGAAATTCAATTGCATCGTTTCACCAATCAGATGTGTCTCTAAATGTCAATTGAGGCGTTTCGTCAAGTTGATGCATCTTCGAATGTCATTTGCAAGATTTTATCAAGCTGATGTGTCATTCTATACAAAAACGTACAAAATCAAAATAAAAGTCTACAGATACACGAAGATGGTGTCTTCACGTCGGGTTCACCAAATGTAACGTCTAGAAAATGCAAAAGAAAGGGTTAAAAGCACACACTCAATGCAATCTAAGCTAAGCAAAAGAGAACAAAGGAAAGTCAAAACGTAACTAAACTGAATGATCTCACCCAATATGTACGTAATTCCATGTATCATCTTGATTTCCCTTCTCCATTTTTTCGTTGTAGTATAATTGCCCTCAGATTTCTTGTATGCAAGTATAGCCTATGATAGTGATTTAGAAAAACATCGAAGATTCAAGATAATTGCTCCAAAAAGCCATAAGATTTTGAGAGAGATTGGAATGAACAAGAATAGATCAATTTATAGAAAAATGATCATTTGAACGATAGGTCAGGATTGAAAGATCAACGAACGGTTGAGATCGACAAATTAGACATGCAGTATGATAACTATTAGTAGTGACATGAGTGATACAAATTAGAAATAGAATTAAAGATTAAATAAATGATTTAATCTTCAAGTTTGGTATTCAAAAATAGAAGAATTATCTTTGCATGACAAAGATAAAGATTGATTAAAGCAACTCTTGTTCGAATGGACGCACAAGGTTTAATTAATTAAATAATAATATTTAATTAATCTGCATGTACACGCAATTGAGTTAGCACTGGACAATTGAATGATTTGACGAAGAGATCACTTGAGAAAGCCACTCAGACATTAAATC
This sequence comes from Sequoia sempervirens, assembly GCA_007258455.2. Lineage (NCBI taxonomy): Eukaryota > Viridiplantae > Streptophyta > Pinopsida > Cupressales > Cupressaceae > Sequoia > Sequoia sempervirens. Next base: position 82,285 of record VDFB02278109.1, read on the forward strand.
AAGAGTTGACTGAGCGATTTAAATAGATCTTTGAGTCGAGTAAAAGTGAATACTTAGATAATTTGCACAATTATCTAAATATAGAGGAATGCATTAAAATAGGATTTATGAATTAAATAATTCATTTAATTCAAGATTTGATATTTGAAGAATAATTAAATAAATAAGATTTCTTTAATTAAGTGACGAAGAGGTTTAAATGAATAATTAAATAAATAAATAATTTATTTAATTATAGTTGAAATATGATAAAGGGTAAATTAAATAAAAGTTTATTTAATTGAAGAAGAAGGATAAGGTTAATTAGTAACATAATTAAATAAAAAGCGTTTATTTAATTAATCAGATGGAATAAAGAAAAGTGTGAATTAATTAAATAATTAAGATTATTTAATTAATAGAAGAAATGAAGACCTTAGAGAATAATTAAATAATTGACATTATTTAATCATGACCATGGAAGAAATGTGAATTATTAAGAAATATTAAAGTCGCAGGCCTAGACCAGATTTCGGTGTCTACACATAGGACTTGAGTACAATTATTAACAGCAGCAATGTATTCGGCCTCTACAGTAGACAAGGAAATGGCATTCTGCTTCTTGCTCAGCCATGAAATTAGCTTCTTACCTAAGAAAAATGCTCCACCACTAGTAATTTTTCTAGCATTCAAATCTCCTACCCAGTCAACATTAGTAAAGGCACTCAAAGTAAGATCATCATCTTTAGGATACCATAGGCCAAAATTAATAGTTCCCTTCAAGTATCTAAAAATTCTCTTCACAGTAGTCACATGAGATTCTTTCGTATTTGCTTGAAATCTTCCAAAAATACATACAACAATCTTGATATCAAGCCTAGTTTGAGTTAAATACATCAATCCACCAATCACTAATATGTATCTTGTCTGATTTGGTTTCGAAGAATCATCTTTGTTGTCAACTTGCATCCAGTCACCATGGGTGTACCAACTGGCTTTGAATCTTCCATACCAAACTTCTTCAAAAATTCCTTCACATACTTGGACTGAGATATAAAAATACCTTTATCTAATTGAGTAATTTGCAATCCCAAAAATAATTTCATCTCACTAATCATAGACATCTCAAATTCATTTTGCATCTCATTAGCAAACTTCATGCACAAAGCATCATCTCCTCCAAAAATAATATCATCAACAAAGACTTCAACAATCAAATATTTATCATGGTCAATCTTGAAATATAGATTACTATCAGTAGTACCTTTGTTAAATCCAAGCTTCAACAAATACTTATCCAATCTTGCATACCATGCTCTAGGGGCTTGTTTGAGTCCATACAATGCTTTCTTCAACTGACACACCATATCTTATTTATCAGTTAACTGGAATCCATCAGGTTTCTCAACATACACTTCTTCTTCCAATTCACCATTTAGAAAATTTGATTTGACATCCATCTGATAAAATTTGTAGTTCTTGTGAGTAGCATAGGCAAGAAATAATCTTACAACTTCAATTCTAGCAACAGGGGCAAAGGTCTCTTCAAAATCAATTCCTTCCATCTATGAATATCCTTTACATACTAGTCTTGCTTTATTTCTAACCACTTCACCTTGCTCATTCAATTTGTTTCTAAAGACCCATTTAGTTCCAATTACATTCTTATCCTTAGGTCTGGGAACAGAATCCATCTATAATTATTTTCAATCTATTTTAACTCTTCTTTCATTGCTTCAATCCAATGCTCATCTTTACATGCTTCATTCACACTTGTAGGCTCAATTTTTGAAATCAAGCAATATTCATCTGCAATCTTTCTCCTATTTTGGACACCTTTATTCTTATCACCAATAATCTAATCTTCTGAATGATTCAATCTTACATACCTCAAAGTCTTCTTAGGATTTTCTTCAACTTCAAGCTCTTTTGATCTCTCATCTACTCTTTCACCAGTTTCTCCTTCTTCTTCATTCTTCTAATTTACCGGATTGATTTACACTTGATTTGTAGTCTAAACTTGCTTTTATTGATTTGTACTATCATCCTGATCATCAGAGTCATATTGATAGATTTTGGATGGTGCACGTAAGTCTTCATCGACCTTAACATTTTCACTTTCAACCATTTTCTTTAATCTTTTATTGTAGCACTGGTAGGCCTTGCTTTTAGTAGAATAACCCAGAAAGATACCTTCATCACTCCTAACATCAAACTTTCCTATGTCTTCATCTCTCTTAATATAACATTTGCTTCCAAATATCTTGAAGTATTTAACAGTAGGCTTTTGACGAGTCCATAGCTCAAAAGGGGTCTTACCAGTATCACCTTTGATTTGTACCCAGTTAAGTGTGTACACAGCAGTACTCACAACTTCTCTCCAATAGATATGAGGCATTGAGGAACATTTCCTTCTAGCATCATAGTTCTAGCAACATCTTCAACTATTTTGTTCTTCCTTTCCACAATTCTATTTTGTTGAGGGCTCTGCGGTGCAGATAATTGTCTCTTTATTCCATGCTCTTCAAAAAAAGAATTAAATTCACCAGAAGTGAATTCACCACCTCTATCTGATCTCAGACATTTAATATTCAAACCTATCTCTATCTCAACCATAGCTTTAAAGATCTTGAACTTTTCCAGTGCTTTAGATTTCTCCCTTAAGAAAGTAACCCATACCATTCTAGAATTATCATCAATGTGTAACATGAAATACCTGTAACCTTGTAAACTTTTGACCTTAGAGGGACCACAGAGATCAATATGCACAAGCTCTAACAATTCATTTGAACAATTCTTTTTACGCCGAAATGAAATTCCATTTTGCTTTCCCAATTGGAATTCCTTGCATATTGCATTAGTAGGTTTCACCAACTTAGGTAGATCTCTCACATCCTTAGTGGAACTTATCTTGAAAATATTATCAAATTTAACATGACACAACCTCTTATGCCATAACCAACTTTCATCAACTTGAGCAATCAAACAACTTTTACAAGCAGCACTCAAGTGAAAGATATTACCTTTTGTCTTTGTACTTGATGCAATTTCATTTTCAAAATTCAATATTTTGCACTTTCCATCCTTGAACTGAATATTTTATCCCTTATCAACCATTTGACCAACACTCAAAATATTATGCTTCAAGCCTTCTACATACAGAACATCATCAATATTATGCTTACCATCAAGAGAAATGCAACCTCTTCCATGGATCACACTAGCTATATTATCGCCAAATCTCACAACGCCTCCATCATACTTTTCCAATCTTACAAACTTATTTTTTTCTCCTATCATATGATGTGAAAATCCACTGTCAATCACCCATTCATCTTTTTCTTCAACTCGAGCAGCTAAGGCTTTTTCCACATTAGTACAACCAGCAGATTTAGTAGATATAGGACTATTTTCCTTGATAGCAATAAATACCCATTCATCATCACTTCTATTTCCTTTATCAAATTCATCATCTATCATGCCTTCATCAACAACATAGTAACACTTCTTCTAAAATCTAGGCTTGTTATGTCTTGGTTTAGCAACTCTTTCTAGACACCTTGATGCAAAATGACCTATCTTATTGCAAGAAAAGCTTTTAAGAGGCAATTTTCCTTCAAGAAAAGCATTTAAGAGGCAATTTACCTTCATACTTACCTTTTCCTCTCAGTACTCTTTTGAAAATAAGTGCTTCCAACTCTTCTAGCTCTCTTTCCTCTTCTTTAATCTATCTGATTTCATCCTCATACTTGAATGTCTTTCTAGATGAACTCACCTAGATCATATCTATGTCTATCTCTCTTGAAAGTAGTAGCCTTAAATGCATATTCAACCTTAGGAAGGGCATCACCAAATTTTCTCAACTCAAAAGCATCTTACCAACCAATGTATCTCTGGTTATGTTTGTTACAGCCCTGAGCTCTTCAATAGAACTAGCTTTGACTTTGTAAGAATCAAGAAGGGATCTAAGCACTTTAGCAACAATCTCAGATTCATCTATCATTCCACCAGCACATCTAATACCACACACAATTCCATTCACTCTTTGCATCAAAGTATTAATGTTCTCATCATCACCCAATCTCAAATTTTCATATTTCCCTTACAAACTCTACAACTTAGTAATCTTCACATTAGCATCACCTTCATACAAGGTTTCTGACTTTTTCTAGATCTCATAAGCAGTCTTTAGATCCATAACATATGTCATCTCAGAATTAGTCAAAGCACTCAACAAAGCTTCCCTAGCCCTAATATTATACTCAAGATCTCTTATCTTAGCAAAAGTAGTAGGACCATTTTGTGGAATAATATACATATTAATTGTAATGCTCTAGTAGGGTTCACCAATGCATCCCAGATGGCACTCCATTCAAGTCTTCCACAAAGAATAATTTGTTCCATCAAATCTTAGACTATCCTTCTTGTAACTTGCCATCCTGGATCACCTTAAGCTGATAAACTTCTTCCAAGGAACCTGCTTTGATACCAATTGTTGGAAATACAAGGGAAAATAACTTAGAGGGGGGGTGAATCAATTGTCACAAAAATTCAAAAATTATTCAACTTATTAACCTTATTCTCAAATTTTATAATTAACCATGAAAGCATGAATCAACAACACATCAGAAACACACATAACACCGAGATTTTTTTTACATGGAAAACCTATTAGGGGAAAAACCATGGTGGAGGTCAGTCCACAAGATTATACCCTGTTAAAAGTATAATGAAAATGAAACATGGGGAATTCACATGCATTCAGGAACACTGCCTAGAGCTCACTACTCAACTACAAAGGAAGACACACTATCTTACAAAGAGATTTGGATTAAAGCCATCCAGATTTTTAATTGAGAAAATAACATTTGCTACTGCCTGATTACAGTTCCAATTAAGCACATGAACACTTCTTCACTCTTCTTCACTCTTCTTCACACTTCTTCACAATTCTTCACACTCTTCTCTACCTTCAAATGATATTCGCACATACACACATACTCATCATCCACTAGCATACATTCACACATTTCAATTTGAATAAACAAGCTCTCTTATATATCTGCAACATGAGATTTCATTGCTTCAAGTCAACCACAAAGAAATAATAAAATGAATATAAATTGTTGGCCCAAATCATTAAAGATTATCAATGCGAGTCAACCAAAGTCGGCCACAACTTAGTGAGGACCCAAACCAATATATCCAACATGAAAAAACTTCAATTAATTACTCCTAAGATCCACAACATGCATCACACCATGTTAGCCAAGGACAAGAAAAATATGAACACGCAAGAGAAAATCGCCAACCACGATCACAACAATTAATGTGGATGTGCAACAAAGATAGAGCTTGATCTAGAAACATCCACAAGCAACATGAAACACCAAAGAATCATCCACAACAACTGAACTAATTAAAATAGTATCATCCTCAATCAGGAACACCGACTGAAGAAACAAAAAAACTGTCTGAATGAAAATCTTCATAACTTGATCAAATCTCCATGCGGGTCTTTGAAACTCAACATGGATAAACTAGATACAATCAACAACAAACCATTTAGTTCACAACCTCTGATCATCAACGTACAAAACATACCGACAAACTGAACATCAATTTACCACTAACAACTTGCAACTTATTTCTTTACAATTTTCTCAAAATCCTCGACATATACATCTTCAAATGCATTTATTCTAATAGTGTTGACATTAATGACAACCACATATCATCAGCACAACCACAACATCCAACAGGAAATACATATGTTTAACTTAAGATAGTCTTAAGTCAAATTGGCCCTAAGTAGTGTATGTGATAGATGACTTTAATCGAAGAACTAAATGAGAACTCTTTGATCAAAGTAGTGTGAATGTCTAAGACTCCACTCTAGATTGTGTGACTACTGAGACTAACACTATCAGTTCACTATGATCCAACATTACATGCTAGTTCAGAATTATGAGATTATAAAGTTATAGTTATCTAGGACAAAACACTGTGTTTTGTTGGTTTTCGTTATCAGTTACTCTACTAATCTCTTCGTCGAAGGGAAGGGCCGTCTATTGAATGATAGATGTGCGGGGGACCGCATTATGAGTTTGTGGTTGGAAAAAAAGAGCCTGAGTGATGCTTCTCCTCCACAATAGGTGATAGAAGAACCAATATATGAAAGGGAAGATCCTAGACCATCTTATAGCTATTTGTTCTAAAGCTCATTGGAGCTATGTATGTAAGTGTGTGTATTCTTGTATTTTTGTAGCTTGTGAAGTTATTGTAATGAAGTGGAATCTTTATTGTAGTATGATAAGGTATCTTGTTTGTATATTCTCAATAAAAGAAAGAAAAAATTTATTGTAATTCCTTGTTACTTAGTTTATTTACTCATATGGTGAAAAAATAGAAATTTTTACTACACTAAAGGGTTGGCACATTACACATTTGTTTTCATCATTGTTGTCAAGCCATAGAAACACAATTGCAAATTATTTCCAACTTTTCAAAAATGGAACCTAGGGGAAAAAAAAGCTCAAAACTTACACTAGAGGACCCAAAAAGTTGGTTAGGACACTTGTACAAAGACCCATTCACCCAAAGACGAATGTGTCCTTGTAGGCCCCTCAAAACCAATTTTTCTGAGCATATTTACCACTCTTTGCACTTCCTAGATCCATTGGTCAACCATTGTTTTATTTTGTCAATTTTTGGGAATATATATTTTATGCATTAGGTCATATAGGATCATTAAGTTAATCATTTCAAAATATTTTAAATTAATTCCTACCCCCCCTAGGATATAGATCCAGTTCTAGTTGTCTCACCATTAAGGTTGATAATCTCTTGCACCTTGTGATCTATATCTCAATGAAATTTATAAAAATATGCAAATATCCCTAGGTTATGAACACTAATCTTAGAGTCACTGCACTTTTATGTTTCACTTTTGTGAACCTAACATTATTACATCATATACCTTCTAAAAAATTGGAAGTATTAAATCAAACTCTAGATCTAGGTTTTGCATTACATTGTTTTGCATTTCTCATTTAGGGTTCCATTCTAAAAGCATCAAAAATTCAAAAAATTGGCATTCATCTTGCATCACATTTTGCATTATAATTTGTTTCAATCATCTTTAGATTGGATTTACATTTTCTTTGCATTCACTAAGTGGTTAAAATCTGAAATTTTTCATTGCATGTATATTGCATCTTTCATTTTAGCTCAAAAAAAAGTGAAAAATTGCATAGCTTTATTTTAAATTTGCATTAAATCTTCATTTTCAGAATTTTGCATCTTCAAATTAGATAGGTATTGCATATTAGATCTAAAAATTCCATTTGTAAGTATTAGTTGTTGTTACATATTTGCATCTAGATCACATTGTCTCAAATTGAAAAACATTGCATTGCTTAATTTCAAGTTGCATCAAATCACCAATTTCAAGCTCTAGCATCTTAAAGTCAGTCAAATATTGCATTTTACATTTGAAACTTACATTCAAAACTTGTCACAAAATTTTCACCTTTGTTTCACACTTGCATCTTGCATTACATTGTCTTAATTTGAGCAAAATCTAAAAAAACTGTCACTAATTAACATGTTTGCAACTAGAGAAACAAACATCAAACAGCATAAAATTTCAAATTTCACTTTTCAAAACCCTGTCCAAGGAGTCATTCACCCTAGGGAAAACTTGTCCTTGTACAAGTGTCTCAAATAGCTTTTGCATAGTCTTTTGTCTCTATATTATCATTTTGTTCTAGCTTGTAGAAGTTTGTTTTGAAATTTTGAATATTGTTATTTCATATGCAATAAAAGTGTCATTTTGCTTGATTTATTGCAAATTTGAAAAAATTGTTGCATTTTAAAATCTATATGACAATTATTACATCATGTTCTCATTGCAAAAATCTCTATTTATCATAATTCATGTTCTATTTTCAAATATTGTTGAGAACTTTAAGATTTTTTTGTTAAAAGCATATAAATATGAAGTTATTTCCCCTCTTTTCTTGTTTTTCATTGATCCCTCTCCCATTATCTCTCCTATGATTGAGGATAACATATTGAAAGAGAAAAAAAATGGACAATCATGAAAATCACATTTGTTATTTTCCCAATTCTCTCCTATTTGTGAAGAAGATATTTTGGTGTTAGAAGATCCACTCATTGACAGTCATGAGAATCATATTTCTTTATCTTTCCTTACCTCTCCTACTTGGGAATTAATTATTGGACAAGGAGATGTAATCATCGAGAATCATGAAAATCACATTTGTTCTTCTCCCAATATCTCTCCTATTTGTGAATAAGATATTTTTGTGTTAGAATATCCACCATAGAGAGTCTTGAGGATCTTAATTCTCCCTCTCCTAATACTTCTCCCACTTGGGAAGATATTGTTTGATAAGAGGAGGAAATCATTGAGAGGAAAGAAAATCATAGTTTCTCCTCTCTTGATACCTCCCCTACTTCTGATGAAGGTGTCTTGGTGATAGAAGATCCAACCATTGAATGTCATGAAATTCTTGTTTGCTCCTCTCTCAAAGCCTCTCCTACTAGGGAAGACATTAGGATGCAAGAGGATGATACCATTGATACATTTCCTTCAAATGATAGTAATGTGGCTTTCTTAGATGAATATCATAAGGTAACATTAGATCCCCCCTCGATAGAATATCATCAAAATGAAGTCAAAACCATTGAGGTTATGAACACACAATTGACCACTAGATCTCCCTTGATTATTGGACCTCAAAAAATTCCTTTTGGACCTCCCAATATTCCTCTAATCATTGGACCACCTAAGATCCCTTTTGAACCTCCTAAGATTCCTTTAGTTATTGGTCCTTCTAAGCCACTTCTCATTATAGGACCACCTTAACACAAACTAAAACCTCCAAGGGCTATCTTGAATTTTACAAGGCAACTCACTAGTAACAATGTTTTCCAACAACCAACTTATCATACTATTGCTCATACATATAACACAAGGAATAATAGGCAACCACAAACCATTCCTACATCGATACCACTTCTGCAACCCATTTTTCGTAGTGCCCCTTGTCTAACTCCGCATAGTGAAAAGGAGTATGACCTTGTAAAACTACTTCACAACACTCCTGCTAAGATATCCTTGTGGGATTTGATTCAACCATCGCATATTTACCATAGCATGATTCAAAATGCTTTACAAGTTTTTATCCCTCCTAGTGCACAACCAAGTGATGTAGCAGCCCTAATTCAAGGTATGAACTCAGTCAATTTAGATATTATTTTTCATCAAGATGAACTACCTCCATTGGACATACAAAAACAAAATGATGCTTTGGTGATAGGGGCTAGTATTAACAAGTTTGGAATTAAGTGTACTCTCATTGATAATGGTTCGACACTTAATGTTTGTAGTGTAAACCTTTTGGATAAAATTGGAGTGGAAAAGACTAAAATTCAACAAGATTCTTTATCTATCCATGTGATGCAGGGTCATTGTTTCCCATCAATTTTGGTTTTTTTTGGTTCTCAATTCCTTGTATCTCTGTGACATGTGGCCATTTTTGTTTAGCATCAAGATTTGAGTATCTCCCATTCTTGTTGCACCTATATGGTTATGGAATTTAAAATGGTTTTGGGGGCTCATTTGATCAACACAAGGAAAGTTCAAGTTCAACCAGTTTGGGAGAGATCAACAGTTTTGGGAGAAGAAGCTCGATTTGTGTTGGTCGAGGCAAGGTGTTTAGGGTTGGAGCAGGAAAATATAGAAGTGAATTTTTGGATTGGGAAGAACAAAGGAAGCATGAATTCTAGACAAGAGAACAATGCCAAGAAATATTTTTTGGATGGGAAAGATCCCAAATTGACTAAGTTGTAAAAGGAAAACCAAGTAGAGGGAGTAATTGGGTTGATGAATGAGGAAGTTGATTCTTTCAAGATTGGTTGTCTTTGTAACCTAACTTTGTTTAAATCAATGCACATTTAATGTTTCATCTCACTGTTAGTTGTAAACTTTGTTCTTTGTCCCTTGTGTGTTAGGAATGATATTTGGAAATGTTCATGTTGTCTGGGACCAATTAAGCAACATTTTGTAGGTTTCTATTGCTATTTAATTATATTTGTTTTTGCTCAAAGTGCTTCATTGTTTTTTTTAACCTAGTGGGAAACTATTATCTTGGTATGAGACCCACAAGTGATTGGGAGATTGTAGATTGGGAAAAATACCACCAAGAAGGATTACAAGAGGAGGTGCTCGAGGTGGTGGTCAAAGAGGTCATGAAGAAGGAGTTCTAGAGTTTTTTTAGAACCTGTCAGCAAGGATGGATGTCATGGAGAAGGCACAATGAAGGGGAATATTCATTGATGATGTTAGTGAAGGTGGGGAAGAAGAGCAATCCTAAACTAATGATGAAGTTCGAGAAGAACCAAGAGTGGAAGAAATATTGATAAAGATCATTGTGAGTGTGGGAGCCAAACCAAAAATAGAGGTCCCTACTTGTTTTGGAAGCCTAAATGGGGAAGAACTCATCGACTAGATCAATGATCTAGACAAATATTTGAGTACGAAGGAGTTGAAAAAGAAAGGAAAGTTAAGTTTACATGTACAAGGTTCAAAGGCCACACTGCAATGTGGTGGGATTACGTACGATCTGAAAGATGAAAGAAGAACAAGGAGAAGATAACTTCTTGTGATCAAATGGTTTCCAAATTGAAGGATAAATTCCTTCTGGGAGACTACCAAATCAATCTTTTCAAAAGATTGTAGAATCTCAAGCAAAATGATATGCTAGTAAAGGAATATATGAAAGAGTTCTATAAGTTGGTGATTCAGTCAGGCCATAGTGAAGAGGATACATAAAAAGGTAGCAAGATACATTAATGGCTTGAAATATAATTTGAAGGATGAATTGAGTCTAGTGTCCCCTAGAACTCTTGAGGAATCCTATCAATTTCCCATTAAAGAGAAGCTTATGAGGAAACATAATCAACAAGAATGAGGTAGATGATTAGGCTATGGAGAAAGAGGATAGAAACACCATCAAGATGGAGAGGCAAGTATTTTAAGTGGGCAAGTCAACTCAAAAAGAGGATTTTATAAAGATAGAGGAGTAAGATCCTTTGGGAGTGATTTTTATCAAGGTAGAGGAAGAGGTTTTGTTGGTATATGTTTCAAATTCAATCAATATGTTTTCCATAAGAGTTGGGAGTGTCCAAAATTCTCAAGAGAAGGTCATGCAAGGCCAAAAAGGAGTAATCAAATCATGCAAGAAGATAAAGAAAGTGTAGGATAACATGCTTATCATAATGAGGAATGTGAGACTAGAGAGTCTTTGTTGTTCAAGAGAGTGTTGTTGAAGCCACCAAAGGAGAGTAAAGAATTGGAACAAACAAGAGATTTACTCAAGACAAAGTGCAAGGCTAGAGGTAAGTGTTACAAATTTATTATTGATGGTGGTAGTACTGATAATATTGTGGTTGTTGAAATGGTGGATAAACTAGGTCTTAAGAGAACTAAAAATCCTACACATTACAAGGCTTCTCAGTTACAAAAGGGGCATCAGTTGTTGGTAGATGAGAAACCTTTGGTTGAGTTTTAAATAGGAAGTTATAAGGAAAGTGTTGTGTGTGATATAATGCCTATGGTTGGCTGTCATGTACTCCTTGGTAGACCTTCGCAATTTGACCAAAATACCATACATGATGGAAGAAACAATACTTACACTTTTGAGAATGATGGTCTAAAACCTACCTGGTTTCCTTTTCAAGAATTAAAAGAGGAAAGTCCTAGAAGCAGTAGTAAGATGATTTTAATAAGAGGAAAAGAGTTTATAAATGGAAGAGAGAAAAAGGAAGTTGCAGCAGCAACTAAGGAGGTGGTCCTTTATTTTCCTAAATGTTGCAAGGATGTAAATAGTGTTGATTTGTAGGTAGGACAGCCAACAACATGTGTTGACACAAATGAATTTGAATTTGAGGTAGATATTGGTCTTTGGAAGGACATGACGAAGTGGAATAAATTGGAATTGTTGAGTGAAAGAGAGATATTAGAACAAGAGGATGACAAAATTACAATAGATAAGAAAGAACCAAATGTTGGGGTGGTAGTAGAGATTGGTCTTATGAAGGATACAAAAATATAGGAAAGTTAAAAATAGTAGTGCCAAGATGAATACATGTGCAAAAATTTAAATGGAAATAGTGTGGAGACAACAAGAAAGAATATGGAAGATGACTTGTCACTTCAAATTGAGGTTGTTGAGAAAGAGTGGCTTGAACTGACGAGAGGTGGTGCAAACATTACAGCAACCAATGGTGAGGTAACATTTCAATTTTCAAACCCCTTAGATATAGTTGAAGATTATTTTCATGAATATACAATGATTGCAATGGAGAGGTATGCAGAAGCCAAACAACATAGTGCAGCAGAGGAGACAAGAAACATTTTAAACACCATCATTAATTTCTCAAATTTTGTTCATACTAATGTTGGAGTTGACTATTGTTTGAGGGAAATACGAAAAAGAATGGGAAAGGTGCAGCAATGAGAGGCTATCTATAGAGTGGCTGAAAAATGTTGAAGATGATGAGATGGGGTGTTAAAATAGCAATTTTAACAAGAGGATAATAAATCAAGAGGAGTTAAAGCTCCCAATGGTTTGGAATAAGATGAAGCCAACAAGTGGAAAGAGAATGAAGAGAATATTATGGAAGAGGAGTTAAGTGTGTGCTAGACATGGACCCACAAATGACCATGAAGCTATGACATTCATCTCACTATGTAATGGAGGAACTATTCTGACCATATATGTTGGAGGAAAAGAAAGAACTAATGGTCACAAGTTGTCTTTTTTAGGCATAGGGATATGTTGCAAGTGCTTACAACTTGAAAGGGTAGTCCTACTACCCAAATCTCTTTGTGGGCTATCTCACAATCAACTTACCTAAGGATTTTGATGAAAGGCCATCATTCCTCATCAATTTTGGTTTTGAAATTTTGGTTTTTTCCAGTTCCTGATTCCTTATATGTTTGTGACATGTGGCTATTTTTGTTTGGCATCAAGATTCTAGAATCTCCCTTTCTCGTTACACTTATATGGTTATGGAAGTTAAAAAAAATTGGGGGTTCAGCTGGTTGACATAGGGAGAATTTGGGTTTAGCTAGTTTGGGAGAGGTTGAAGGTTTTGGGAGAAGAAGCTCAACCTGTGTTGGTTGAGGCAGGTGTTTGGGTTCGAGGTAGGAAAGAATAGAAGTGAGGTTTCATATTGGGAATAACAAAGGAAGCATAGATTCTAGACAAGAGAACAATGCCAAGAAATATTGATTGGATGGGAAAGATCCCAAATTGATTAAGTTGTAGAAAGCAAACCAAGTAGAGGGAGTAATCAAGTTGATGAATGAGGAAGTCAATTCCTTTAGGATCGATTGTCTTTGTAACCTGAATTTTTGTAGACCAACACACATTTAATGTTTCATCTCACTGTTAGTCATAAACTTTGTTATATGTCGCTTGTGTGTAAGGAATGAGATTTTCAAATGTTCATGTCACTTGGGAAAATGATTGGCCTAACCAATTGAGCAATATTTTGTAGGTTGTTTTTGTTGTTTAATTTTAGTCTTTTGTTGCTTGAAGTGATTCATTTTTGTTTTTAACCTAGCATGCTACCATTACTGTGGTTTTGATAATGTGGGAAAACAACCACTTTGTGTGATAACATTACCTGTTAAAGTTGGTAGGGTTACTTTACAAACTCATATCCATGTTATGCCTAATTATCTCTCATACAATCTTCTCTTGGGTAGACCATGGATTCATGCAATGAATGTGGTTCTTTCAACATTACATAATTTACTGAAATACACTTACAAGAACAAGGTTTACATAGTAAAAGTTGATCCTGAACCTGAGAGTTGTTTACAAATTAAACCTAGAATGACAAATCCTCTTACAACATTGATACCAACTATAAAAGTGGAACCAGTGCAAGAAGAAGAGAAAGAGAAGTTCCTTTCATCAATCACAAAACTATTGGACGATAATTAGGTTTCATTATATTTCACAACCATATTCATGGGAGAATACAAGATCACACACAAATTAGGAAAAAGAGAAAGAAGTTATCATAATATCAATAGAACTTGATTCAACAAAACCATGTGAGTCCACAAATTTTAGTAAGGATTAAAAAAATGATAATTATACACCCACATATGATGAGAATGATCATGACAAACCACCTTCCTCAAAAGAAATGAATAAACTTTATGGAAGGGGTTATGAAGTTTTGGAACAACTTAGCTAAAATGGAAAAGGATGGGGTGTTAAAGAACAATGTATTTGTTTCCCTGTAGAGCCTAGCATGCAAGAAACAACTAGAGGTCTTGGTTATCATCATTCAATTAACAAATAGTATTAGTTGTTGCTCCTTGCCATGTGGTAGTTGTAGTATCATAGCATATTCATTACCAAACATGAGGGTATAAACTTGGCTTTATTCCATCATATTTCCTTTTTGCAAGGAGCGGCATATCATCATCCATTTTTGGCTTACCATTTTCCCTTACACTTGGGGAGCAAGGGGTTAGGCAGCCTTTCCCTAGTATGAAACTTGTTTCCCCTTTGGCTAGTTGTTTTCCTTCCATGTATATCTAATAAGCAAGCTTGGGATGCAAATGACCTACCTTAGGTTGGCTGGCATGTGACATACAAATAGATGCAGGAAGTTGAGTCCACAAAACATGGAAGTTTTTTCCTTAGCCAAAATCCTAAAATTGGGTTCAACAAAATGGGATCCTATTTTTTAATAAACGGGATCCTGTTTAGGTTTGGGGCCCTGAGCCAAAAATGGGATCCCCTTTCAAAACAACATAAAAATGGGATCCATTTTTTAAAATTTGAATTTTTGGTTGGGTTTTTTCTTTGTTTTTCAGTTCGGGAAAATGCATGGGGACCCGAACCTAAGCTTTGGACCTAGTTTTACCTACAACTTGAAGGTCATGTCAATGTCACAAGAAAATAGTGACTTTGGACATATGTTTGAAGACCTTTTTTGTATAATTTTTTGACAAAATTAAAACCCATTATAGATGAGATAGTGTAGATTCTAAATATGTAATTTTTTTTACAATTGGATTATTTTCTCTATTTTTTAATTAATTTATAATGAAACTGGTCCATAAACTTGAAATATTGAGGTTTTTTAGTAGTTTAATAACTTTTTTATTAAAATATTTTTTGAAAAATGAATTGTATAAAAATATACGTCGCACAATTATTCTCAATTTGAAAAAAAATAAAAAATGATAAGTTTAGGTCATCTTATGTGTGACATACACAATGATTTTTTCAAAACAACAAATATGGCCAATAAAAAATTAACAAAAAAAATATATTCAAAAAAATATCAAAAACATGCTTCAGTGAGTTACAAATATTTTCCCAAAAGGATTTAGAAAAATATGATTATTTTGGTTAAAATATGGATGACGTACACGTGCATGGTATGGTAAAAAAAAGTGACTTTTAAACAGTGGTTTTTAGAAATGCCAATTGAAAATCATTTTGTATCATCTGGGTATTAAAATAAATTACATATTTGGAAACTAGACTCTGAGTACTTCATTTTATGATTAGTGACTTTTTTAAGATTCCATCTCTAATCTCTTCAAATTGTAAGGTCAAATGTAACAAATTTCAAAAATCATGGAAAACACTTCCACTTTTTGGCCAAAAAGTGGACTCACTTCTTGCACACACCCATACTTCTTTATTTATTTTTCTTTGTATGTTCTTTAACGCTTTCCAAATAAACTCTTGTGATCTTTTGTAACATGGAATCTATGATTTTCTACTTTAAAGTAATTGCTCACAGCATGGTGTTTAGTAATACCTTTAAAGTGGGGGCATACATTGGAATTATTACATTGGCATTACTTCATTTCTTGCTTCACTTTGTTCACAAAGGTTGAACTTAGTGTAGAATTGGCATAACATCTTGATCATTTTGTGGCACCTTATCAAATTTAGTAGGGAGTATAACTTTTGGTCTGGTTGACATATGGGAGGCTTGTAGACCTAGTGCGACTTTCCCATATGCCACCTTTTTATGAGTTCACACCATGTAGAGCTAGTGTGTGTTTCTCATCTTACCTTGGGGATCACCTAGTGTATACCAGATTGCACTATCCCTTGTGAGCATATTTGATGGATGTGACATAATAAAACTTGCTAGTCCATCCCTTTTTGCATTAGCTTTAACATTGTATGCTTGTATATCTTGTCTTGATGCACATATCTTACACATCTTGTGTATCCCTTTCTCCTTATGTTGGTTTTCCATGGGATCTTATATCATGGGGGCCTAATCACCCTCTTTGATCTTTGTTATCCTATCTTTCCAACATTTGTACACTTGGACATCTCTTGACGCATATTTATCTACTTTAGTGTGATTTTGAGAATAAGCTCATAATGTACTCTCACTAAAGTGGCAGCTAAATGTAGTGTAGAAAATTGTATAACTTTACAATTTCATACTATGTTTGGGTTCCTTAATTAATTGGACTTTATGAAGCTTCTAATTTTCCAAATTATGCATTCCAAAGACTTACTTTCTTGTTTTCCAAAAGGAGAACCAATATTTAATCAATGCAATTAATATTTTATTCACATTGGAGAATGTGTGTCCTAGACTTATGGGCCAAGACCCATTCACCTAGGGGTGAATGGGTCCTCCTTAAGTCCTAGGTCCCATTTTTTAATATGTTTTTGGCAGTCTTTTAATGATTCAAATTTCATATGCAATTTTCAGATTTTGGAATCTAATTTTCAGGAAATTAGATAAACACCTATAAATACAATATTTTTATCAAAGCAACATCATCTAGCATTGAGGAGAATTTCATAAGAGAAAATTTTATCATCAAAATAATTCAAGATCAATTTTCTAGTCATTTTTGTAGCGTTCAAGATTCTATCATCATGTCCAAGATTATGTGTTTTTCATGTCATCTTGCGAAGGCCAATATGCATTGTTGATCCTAAAGCATCCAAGCATTCAAGTATCTAGAAAATCAAGCAAAGCAATCTATCTGATTCCTTGGAGTGATGCATTTGACTTTAGTCCTCTAAGGGAATCCATTAAAATTTTGGTGAGCTGTAGTAAGCAAGTGTTCATTCATAATTCCTTCCATTTATCAATTGTCATTATCTTTCTATCAAGGTTTAATTACCAAACATGGGGTTTGACTAAGGAAAACCCTCATTCACATAAAACAAACAATATTTCTTCTCTTTGTGTATGTGCAGGTTATAGGTTGAAGAAGGATTGAAGATATCTCAAAAGACCCATTTTTCATTGTTGCATTTGTTGTCATCATTGTTGTCAAGCCACGAAAACTCAATTGCAGATTTTATTTTTTACTTTCTAACAATGGGACCTTGGGAAAATGCTCAAATCTTGCATCAAAGGACCCCCAAAGTTGGTCCAAACACCTATACAAAGACCAATTTTCCCAATGGTTAATGAGACCTTGTAGATCTCTAAAAACCAATTTTTTTGACCATATAAACTGCACTCTTTACACTTCCTAGATCCACTCGTAAATTGTTGTTTCAATCTATCATTTTTTTGAGAATCTATATTTTATGTATTAGGTCATATATGATCATTAAGTTAATCATTTCAAAATATTTCCAATTCATTTTGACCCCCCTTAAGATATGGATCTAGATCTATTTGGCTCACCATTAAGGTTGATAGTCAATCTCTTGCACCTTATGATCTATATCTCAATGAAATATATAAAAATATGGAAATGGCCCTAGGTTCTGAACACTAATCTTAGAGTCACCACATTTTTATGTTTCACATTCAAATAGTTCTACAATATCAATAATTACAATAGTAAATTCATAAAAAAACAATGGTAAATCAAATCAATATAATGTGATTAGAGTCTACACCCAGTGAGGATCAAATATGACCTCTATATGATATTTTCCTCCAAAATTACTAGGTTTTCATCCTAAGATTCCTACACCATCATAATTCAATTCAAATCCAAAGAATGGATCAAAATTATGTATTGATTTGACACCAAATTGATTTGTAGAAATTGAATTAGATAATCAATCTCTACTTCTTAGCTACTCCAACATGTTATGTATAGAATATGGTATTTGAAAACTATATAGTTAAATTTCATAGATAAAGAGAATACGAGTGCTCAAAATAGATTCCAAAATGAATTTATTAAGTATAGATGATGAGTGAGAATGAAAATAATCACTATTTTATATTATCCACAAATAGAAAAAATTGTCCATCAAGTACACCTACAACTTCAAGTTTGAAAAATTATAATGGGTAGAAAATATACTATTTTGAAAATAATGGAAAGAAAAATATATTGTTATAAATAATACAACACATCGTAGGAAGTTAGAAGCAAAACAAGAATAAAGGTAGATATATCAATGATTAGGGGTTTGTTGTAACACAAGAATCAACTAAAGGATGATGCATTAAGGGTTGAGCAACAGCCATGATATGATGGGTAATCTCAACAAAAATAATGGTGAGGAAAGTAATAGAAAAAAGGAATAAAAAAATGGAGAAGTCAGAAACTCTAATAGGAAGAATGGAATAAAACCGCACTTAGGAAAGAAATATACATGGTAGATGGAAAAAAGGAAGGCAAAAGTATAGACCTAATATGTACAAGACTGGACTTGAAACAGTACATGAAAAAGTGTGGCATCTTCTTTGGTAACGCCCAAGTGACCTAAACACAAACATATTAAAAACCAAAAAACTAATTGACCCAAGTTAGTCTCTATGCCTCTTGGATGATCCTACATGAAACTCTTAGGTTTATTTCCAAATTGATTTCCCAACTTATTTCCTATAACCATCCTCATTCCTTTGGAAGTTACCTTAAATATCCATGTTCATACTCCCTTTTGCATATCCTATCATATTACTTCACCATCAATGATCTATCTAAGATATCATTTCCCTTGATCTCATTCAATTGCCTCAAATTTGGTCATGCCATCTTTCCACTTTTCAACCTCATAATCCACTCTCAACTAACTCAAGTTCGATGACTTACCTACAAATTATTATGACTTCCTCACACATGTTGATCTATCCAAAAATATCCTTTACAATTAACCTCTATTTTATGATTTTTCAACAAGAAAAAACCCCTCTAATTGCATTAAATTAGATGATATTCTCACAAATCCCTACAACTACCTCACATTCAATGGTTTATTCATAATTCATTGAAATTTTTCTCTCATTTTATGATATGTTGATAAAAAATTTATTTTTAGAATTAAACTTTTTCTCCTTTCCATTTTTAGGGTTCTAACCTTCCACTACTAAGTCTTCAACTTCCTCTTTTGGTCAATCCTTTATCTACAATATTCCTACGATCTAACTAGCTCTAACACCATTTTATGTAGTCATGACTAGAGGATCCAATGAAGGGTGATCCAATCATGTATCCAACATTAATAAAC
The DNA here is from genome assembly GCA_007258455.2 of Sequoia sempervirens. Taxonomy (NCBI): domain Eukaryota; kingdom Viridiplantae; phylum Streptophyta; class Pinopsida; order Cupressales; family Cupressaceae; genus Sequoia; species Sequoia sempervirens. The sequence continues at coordinate 101,796 of VDFB02278109.1, forward strand.
ACACAAAACTACAAATCAACAATAAATTTACATTAAATATACCCTAGTAAAACTAGTAGTGAGGGGAAAAAAATAACCTCTAAAATATTCCTCTACATATTATTGAATTCTCAAATGCATTACAACATTCCACAAAGGTCCTTCTCACGTATGAGTTCATAGTCACATGATTACAATAAGATTACATAGTAACAAATAATCACAACTTAGGACTTCTGCACATATAGATTCTAAATCACGGAAACACCATTGTTAAAATTGTTACATGGGCTACAACCAACCACACACTAACACCATAGAATCCTCACTCTCCACTCATAATATTTTAATCTACATCACACTCCTTATCACCTCATTTTGATTATCTAACCTTGCTTCCTTAATATTGCACTTATCATTTGTTCCATCCTTGACATCTTCTTTGATATAGTATGTGGATGATGATATATACTCTCTCTCATTCATTACTCCTCACATAATAATATATAATTTTGTAAGGGGGAAATCTACAAGTATAAATAAGATCAAATCAAATGAGTAGAAACTAATCTAATCCAAAACAATGATCTAAATCTATGCCCATTACTCATGAAATAAAGTTATATAAAGCTAATGAATTCAAGAATGTTATTAAAAGAAAACAATAAATATGGACTCAAAACAATACAATCTTACCATCCCATGTCAAAGTGTATCTGTATTGACATATTTTGGATTGTTCAATTCAATGTGAAGCCTCCATGGCATGTGCAAGATCTTTGAAGAACGTGTGTGTGTTGTTATTGAAGATGTTGTTTGAAGCTTTATCAATTTTGATTAATATCTTTGCATCACTTCATTCCATAAACTATATTGTGTTGCAATATGTTGGCATTGATGTCAAAAGAGGATCAGAGGAGAAATGTATTGATCTTGTGTAGAAGCACATAGTATTCTCATTGATGTCAAAAGTGAAAATTATGCAATGGAGATTGTTGACATGATGATGTGAGACAAAATGGAGTTGCTAATACAAGAGAGGATGATGGCATAATGGAAAGTGTCATTGATTTCAAGGATAGATAAGGTTGGATGTGAATATGGAGCATGGGTATAGGTTGTTGGTGAATACATTGATTTCAAAAGTGTCTTTGATGTCAAAGGAAGTGGAATTGATCATGCAAGGGAGATGTTGGCATGATGATAGTTCAATGGTATGCCTAAATCTTATAGAGATGTAGTAGATCTAGTTCTGGAAGTTATGGTGAAGGATGTTGATGAAAGATGCATGTTTCTACAAAAGTTGCATTATTGTCATGCAAGATTAACATGAGGATTGTAGAGGTTTCTTCTAGAAGACAAAGGTGTAAACAGGCAGCAGATTCGATATGGATTTTTTGAGAGCATTCTAGTGATGTGCTCTACAAGTCATGAAAGTGAAGGATGTGCCCAAAAATGAATTATTTTTTCTCTTGAGTGATATTTGGATTTATAGATAAACTCTAATGTGTTTGCAGTCATGGCGTCGTCTAAAAAAAATTATATTTTGTCGTTGACTACCTATTGCAAGTTAATCGGTCACATAAGTTACAACTTATGCCATTCATTCCATGAAGAGACCAGCCCCATTGCCTAGGTTGGCAGTGTCTACATGTCTTATCTGTGAGACATTTGTGCTTTAGTGGGACAATTTCTTTGGCCCCCTCAACAATTTGTTGAGCACTAGAAGAAAAAAAAATTGGCTAAGTCATATCTTGGGCAGTGTTTTTCTAAGTTTCTCTAACTTACCACTTCAAGGCTTTTGACTAAGTATAGTTTTGGTGGTGTTCTTGGCGTGTGGTCAAACTCAGGTAGTTTATTTGCTATGTTTAGCTAACTCCCTACCCTATAGCACTGGTGGTGTTTTGTCTAGTTTTATGAACTTATGAAGATTGTTCTTTAAGGTTGGCGGTGTTTTTAGGAACATGTATAACTTACCACTTAGCAAAGAAAAGTGAAGTGTGGACCCTAGTGATGGTGCATGATCAACAGTTGTGATCAAAAAGATCCAATGGTGCCCATTAGTTTTGCTGAGATTTTGGTGGATTCCAATTATGTTTTATAGGGTCAACAGAGAGTGGTGGAGATTTGTCCACGATGGAAAAATGATGATCATTGATGTCTGGTGGGACCTACGAATGTTGTTAAATAGGTGCAAGATAACTAAGAGGGGGGGTGAATTAGTTGTCACACAAATTCAAACTTAAAACTTTATCACTTATCAAATCTTAAACCACACAACTCTATTATTAAATATGAGCATGAAACATAAATAATAGAAAGTAAATCAACATAATGAACACTAGATTTTTATGTGGAAAACCCAATAAGGGAAAAACCATGGTGAGGGTTAACTCTCAATATAAAGATTATAAACTGAATACAAAGGCTCATTGCCAAGGGCTCACTACCCAAAAGAGGACTCACTTTCCAAATACAAAGGCTCACTACCTACAAAGGACTCATTGTCCAAAAGGGAAGCTCACTTCCTACAAATACAAAAGAGAAAAAAAGATACACCACAGCAATTAAAGTAAATTTGTAGGATTACAAAAACCTTCAATTCACTGCCTTCAACACACTAAAAATCTGCTATCACAACTCACTCACACACACTTCTACTCTTATGATTTGTTGCACACTTTCATCACTTTGCATCACACTATCATACAATTCTTCACAAAATGTCTTGCTTTTATACCATTCTCAACCTTAGAAACATTTACCAAGGTCATCCACAATACATCGTTTCATAAATTCAAATTAGGTCAACAACTCTAAATTTCCATGGTGGAAAGGAATAAGAGTGGACCAATAAAATTATTTTCTTGAACCATCTAAAAACTTCCTTAATTGAATTTTATTCTGTGAATGAAGTGTAAACACCAGGTCAGCCAAACCTAATAAAAACACAAATTACTAGTGATGCACACTTCCAACAAGAAGATGACATGTGGATGACCCAACACACTTCATTATGCATTAGAATACATCTTAAAATCTTCCAAATACAATCGCAGCAAAAATAACAAACTTTAAACACTTAACTCCTTTCACCAGTCAATCTGGGCTATGTAGAGACACAAAGAAATGCTAAAACATGATTTCCATATCACCAAAATCCTAACCTCTTCACCAGAGCATAGGAAAGACCTTAACAAGACATCTCCCAAATCCACATGATCTAAAACAAAGTAGTGGAGAACTGTAGATCAAACATATTTCTCCCAATCCACAGAACATTGACTCTATCGATTGAACACATATACTGGTGGACACAAATTTCACATACCATCTCACCAAAAACTAAAACTTAGACTATATCATCATTAGATCATCAACAACAGGCCTTTAGATCTGCACAAGCATAGGATCAACACAAGATAAATGTGGAGCACGTGCTGGAGCACATACTGAACACACTCAACACTCTAGCTTCTCTTAATTAATTTTCTCAAAATCACTTGGAAACTCATCACACCAACATATCTGCAACACCATAAAGGTAGCTCCATGTACTCACAACATCTCAACAGCATCGCATCCATACATGCACAATCTGTAACATATTGAGCAATGTTGACATCAATGAAAACATTAATGACAACACCACCAGGAAAGCTCATAATTGCAACAAAGGCAACATACGAAGTTAGTGGAAGGTGATGTCAGAGGTGTATATGCGGTAGCAACATGCATACCTCACTGAGAATTTAGTGGGACCGATTCAAGACCCACAAGGCTAGTGAGGAACGATGAAGATTGATCAAGGTTGATCGAATGGTGCACGATGCATGACTGGTGGGACCTACAAAGTTTGCACGAGATGAAATATTCCATGAATAGTAGAGAATGAACAAGTAAGATCCGACGGTTCCCGCAATGTATTTGGTGGGACCCAACAGAATGATGATGATGGTGGATCATCATGAAGGCCAATATGTGGAAAAGAGTGATTTCTTGATATATCAACTCACATTGTTGTTGTGAGTTATGTGGTGATGATGTGGATGACAAATGGAAATATCCCATAGACCCCACAAGGTTTGTGTGGGCCTATTTTATGAGCTCATGAGGTGCGCAGACTTTGGACACTTGTCTTGGTGGACTCTGCATATGGTAAGCAATGTATAAAGGAGATTGACTATGTACATTGTTTGATGAATGATCCAGTGCTAATTATTAGTCAATGGAGATCGATGAAACTGGATTAAAGAATCTTTAATCTAATGGTTTTGACTTAGAGGCAAGCACTGCATTATGAGGATGCAATGGATGACATAGATCATGAGGTGAACATCTTGTTGGTTATTTTTTTTAGAACCAAATTGATCTCCATAAATACCTAAGGACTTTTCCATTTCCAATAATCAGTACTCCAAAGGGATTGGCCAACAAACAAGTGGAAGTTCCAAAACTTCTAATCCTACACTTTGGGATTTGTGAAACCCGGGAGGGTGATCCCACAATGTATACTTAGGAATTCATACAATTATAATTAAATACATTTTCAATAACAGATACTTCTAATAAAATTACTCAACAACATAGCACATCAAATAAGTTGGCAACCCATTTATGAATGTCCTATACTTGGAGCATGAGAAGGAAAAACTTCAACACAAAACAACTACAATGGTATCCATTTGAGAATTTGTAAATTAAAAGTGATTGGCTAATGAATCAACACATAAACTGAACCACAAATACTTTGCGCAAACCAACACCTTTATCTAAAGAAATGGAGTCAATATAAACCTATATAACTAGATAACAACTCAACAATAGCAACATGTAGTCACAAGAAGTACTGCATTACAACACTCCCCTATTACATTCATGATCATTACTACTTACAAATATCCTAGCACCTAATTTTATGAGTTAACGATTTTGTACAAGCATTTACATTAATTCATTGAATCAATAAACAAGAATTAAATCAAACATCCATTGAGAAACAATAGAGACGAACAAAAGGAATCTTGGATTGCTTTCATTCATAACTCATAAAATGAGTACAAGGAGAGACAATTCCATGAAATTGGTATTACTTTGTATTGTATTTGCTATATTGTTATGAAAATTACATACTTAACACTGAACTCTAAATTAAGACAAAAACTCTAAAACATACTTAGTATTTCCCTTACAATTCACAGTGTTAATTACAAAACAACAAACCCCTACTTTCTCGCCCTGAATTCCTTCTTATAGAAACAAAAGAGAAAAATAAGCCTTAGGCCATAAAGTACACATGTCAAAACCCTATCGAATGGCTATAACAAAGATTCTTCCATTCAGTTACAATACATTCCCAAGAAGTGGGAGACATATGGGAAAATGACAATAGTCTTCATTCATTGTTGGAGATCTGGTCCAATTTTCAAAATGGGTACAACCAAATAGTTACCTCAAAATTTGTGCCCACGCACACAAAGTGAAAGAAGGAAAACATGAAATAAATCAAAAAGAAAAAGTCAATAGATATTTCCACATATGCAACCTTGTCATCAATTCAACTTGGAGAAGAGGCACTATATTTTCCATACTTTATCAAAAGCCTAATCTATACTAAATCTAGGCTATGCAGTGCATTCCCATCTATCTATTATCTATCATGACTGTAGATTTCAAATTTTCAAATTACTAACCTACCACCTTTTATGTCAAACCCCCCACTCCTTCCAAGTATGTGCCTTTCCATGTTAGGAATTCATCTGCAGTGGGCCAATCAAAATCCATGACTTCATCAGCACTCTGTCTATAAGGTGCATACTTGGTGACAATCTGGTTAGCTTCCTCATCAAACTCCTGTAGGATAGACTTAGCATGAACTAACATATCCATATTTCTTTTCAATGTCTCTTATCAAATTTCTGACAAATTGACATAGCCTGATCTGAAATAACCTAATTCATTTCATTTTTCCACTCCTGTAGAGTCTTAATGCTATTATCATCCCTTAAAATGGATGGAAGAAGATCGTCATGTGATTCATGTAAGGATTTTACCAACTCCTTTATTTTATTCTCCAATGGTTCAATATTTCCCCTATATCCTTCAATCTTCCCTAAAAGAACTATAATAGGTTTAAACTTTTTAGGTGGATTGGGATCCTACTTAACTCTAATTCCCATCAATATCAAATCTTGCTTCCTAGGGATCCAAATTTACATGAGTGGAATGGCTCTTTCTCTTTCAACGTCAAAATTCCTTATAGCATCCACCATAGATGAATAATTGTAGTGAATAGTATTCAACTTGTTATTCACTCTTATGTTCAAGTGTTCTAGCATTGTTGTGACAATCTTCATATTAATCTTAAAAGTCTCCTCATCATGATTGCCACATTTCTCTTTGTACTCATTTAGCTACCTAAACAACTCATCCCTATTGATATGCCCTTGCCCTTTATCCTATGGCCCTTTAGATGTACCGAGTTCTACTATTGAAATGGACACACTCCCCATGTTATATGGTACAATGGCCAAGGAAGAACTTACTTTAGTAGTAAACTCTAGAGGTACAACTTCTTGTGAAATAGTGGGGAATTAACATCATTTTTTTTAGGCTTTCCAAGTTGCAATCTTTGTAACATATCCTCCAATAATGCTACGTTTTTCTACAACTACATATTATCCTACTCAAGGTCTCCATACTTAACTAACAAGTTATTGCATTATTTCTTGAGCTTATCCTTTTCTGTAGTCACAGATTCTACAGTGGTCCTTTCAAATTGTGCAGCATAAACTAATATATTCACAACTTCTAAGGCTGATGTTTTTGATACTCTTTTTATTATTAGGCCTCCACTATAGTTAGGTGTAGGCTCATAAATATTGGGCTTTCTTGTGCTTGGGGCTAAAGACTATATAGCCAAAGCTTCCCAATCTTCACTATAAGCAGACCACTGTAATGCAAGTGTAGCTTCTTCTTATGTATCATAGGGAGGCCTGTCACATTTCTTTATTGTGTCAAAATCTATAGCAAAAGCAATATCCCATTCTCGTAGCAACAAAATTCCACTAGTCCTTACCAATTCTCGAGCCTCCTTTATAGTCATTTTCTGGAATCTAGTTCTCATTTCATTTATCACCTTTTTCTGGATGATAGTATCTAGAAATTCTTGGTGAAGGCTTCTTTCTATAGCCAGATTTTTTACATATTCATCTCTTTTAGCCATGTATGCAAATTCCATAAAATCTTGAGTCTTAATAAATGAGTCATCATCTAAGAACTTTTTGCATGCTTCAACCTGCATATCATCTCTTCCATTGAGTCGAGTGAGATCAACTTTACTCAATCTTATTACCAATTGATTTCTTTCCCTTACTAAAGGTGTATTGGGCACACCTTCTTTCATTTCCTATTCTAACACCCAAATATCATCATCTGAGCCTTCATCATCATATTCCACTAGACCAATAGCTTCAACCTTTTTTCTTTTCAATGGTGGCTCCCTAGGTGGTAATTCACTAGGTGGTGGGGAATCAATGTTCATGATTTTAGGCTCTATTAGCCTTGGTGGAGATGGCAGTGGTACTTGTGGCACAGAAGAAGGAGGATTTTTTTCCTCTTGATGAGAGGGAGTAGGAGCTTCATCAAATTTCTTTTCCTTACTCTTTCTCCTTACAAAGAATTTTATTCTTGGTTCCTTAGGGGCTTGTGATGTAGATTCTCCTTCTATAGTTTGGATTTCTCCTCCACTCGGTCCTTCTAAAATTGGAGATTTCCCTTTATCTTTACCTATCACCCCTTTAGTTTCAAGTTGGCCCACTATTGAATCACAATTCCTTGCTACATGCTCTACCTTTTGTATTATATCCTCAACCTCTAGGAGAATTTTGAAATCAAGTTCCTGCTTTATTTTTCTCTATATTTTATTGAATGCAATCCATCTTGCTAGCCATTTTTTTTTCTCCAAAGTGTCTAACACATTTCTTATTACATCTTTAGGCTACTGGAAAATGTGGAAAAAAATTATGGCTCTTGTTTCTTTCTTTCAGCCAATCCATAAAACCTTCAGGGTCATATTTGACCCGCTCAACTGACCTCCACTTGTGGTAAGTTTTAAGTATATCAAGGTTGTTATTCCAACCTCCCTTGGTCATTAGAAAATTAGAAAAAAAAGTGTACAAAGGAAAGAAAGTTCCTTTTCCCTGATTTAATAAGTGTTCATTTTCTACACTTCCCAATTGCCACATAAGCTCAAGGAAACCAATTCTTCCTACAAAAAACTTTGGCAGCAAGTGAGGTGCTACCATGGAACCATATGCTCTGAAGATAGTATAATCAAGGTATGAAATAACATCTCCCCAATTATGATCAACTCCTAGCTCAGGATTTCTCTCCTTGGGTCTTAAGAAATCATGCAGAGCTATGGAAATTTTGGGTAAATGCACAATCAAGACCCTTTGCAGTTCAAAAGAAAACAAATTCTAGAATGTCACATAGTCATATGTCCTATCATCTTTGTCCAAGACTAAGGTCCAGCATTGCACAGAAAAATCCAAGTCGCCTGTCTTTCTTTCCAATACAATAATGTATCCAAAGTAAACTGCACCCTTGTACAGAAACATGTGCATCAACAATGAATACCAATTGAATCTCACTCTTGATTCACCCTTCTTCAACCTTGTTAGCCCTTCATGCATTCTTTCTGAAAGAAACCCCACATAATCATATACTGCATAATAATGGGGGTGCTAGATATGGGAAGCCATGTATATTCATGCCATTGGAATTCCAGATACAAGATCATAACCAATTATTTAACAAATGAAATAGAAAGTCCTTTTGAAGCAAGGAGAAAAATAGTTAATTGGGAAGGGTTCTTTATCATGTGGTCCTATTACATTCTTCCAACCTACAATTTCTACTAAGAATCTCACCAGGACATGGACTCTAAATGAAATCCTGGTTTTATCATAATCTTGCTTGAGAGTGTCTTCATTTATCTTATGCATTTCATCACTCCATCTAGTGAGCTTGAAAATAAAACCCAATTCCTCCTTAGTGATTCTATCCATTTATTTCCCATCATATGTTTTTATAGTCCTTGTGACTGGGTCATAATTAGTAGCTATTGTCTTAAGAAAGTCAACATCCATATAAACATTTAGCACAATCAACTTTCCCAGGTCACAATTCCAAGGGTTTCCTACTAGGATACACATATTTCTATTCTTGAAAAATCTATAAAATAGTTCCCATCCAATGTAAGGTAATTTGGCATCTCTAATAGAACATCTCTTGTCAAACAAACCCTTTGCTTCTTGTGGACCTATGGGAATCAATTGGCCTTTAGGTTTGTCACTGGTTGAGGGTGGTAATTGATCCATGAGGTATTTATTTAAAGGTATTTTGGGAGTAGAAGCCTCCCCTTTAGATGAAGAATTTTTTATTTTAGGATCCATAACACAAGAGGTTCCATAGTGCAGGGTTTCTGGTTTATCTAAACAAGGCCTATGAATTTTGTGAGGGTTTGATATGAATTATGCAAATACAAAATTAAAAAAATCTTCTTTATGAACATCAAACATTAAAATGTTGAACCAAGAAAACCCTAACAAACTCAAGCTTCGAAAAACCACAACTTATCAATAATGTTGGAGAGAGGGAAACAATTCACTTACTATTTCTCTATGTAGGTTGACAACCTTGGTTCTGATATCAAAAAATGTTGAGAGACTATAGCATGAGCTCCTTAAGTGTGTTGGTATATTTTTCAATGTTGAATTATGACTTTAAGACAAATATCTAATAATTATGAAGCTCCTTACTTCAGTAGATCAATGTCCTTTTTGTTATTAAGGCTCTCTTGCGTGAACCAGAATGGCTTACTTTCCCTTAGCTAAGTTTTAAATGCCATTCGTTGATCCTTTTGTAGTGTTAATTGATTGACGACCTAGATTTGACTAGCTTATTATTAAAGATCTAACTATACACAACTGCAATACTTTATCAAATGACAAGAGGCCACATAGAACCACTTGTTAGCAGTATGCAGGCTCCACCATCTCTTTGTCGCTATAGCCCTGATCCATGTGTCCTTTTCCCCTCGCCCCCACGAGTAATAACTTGTGTGCAAATTTCATCAATGAGGAGATGAGGAGAGGCTAAGATTAGATCTCTTGGCTTCTTCATGCACACTTCTTAGTTACCCATAGCATTATCCTTCATACAACATCTACGACTCGTATTAAAAGATCTTTAAGCACGTGCAATATATTTGTGTTAGTAACGCACACTTTATTTTTCATGCCCTACATGGAGTTATTTAATTAAATATTTTCTCATACGCCAATACTTCAACGTTCTTTGGATTACTCCATGTGCTAGATGCCCACTTCCCCATTGAGAATCTGGTAGGAAAGGTAGGACCCACAGGGGATAGCGGGGAGTGGTCAAGATTAATCCACATCACCTGCTATTGACCATTGATTCCTTTGAAAACTTAGCAATGTTGACCATTAAAACCATCAGGCCCATCATTAAAGGAGACATGGGGAAACTGCCTACTAGCCCGTGTGATTATTTTAATAAGCAAGAAGAAAAAATGAGCATGTGGGGAATGGTCTAGATGCGGCCACCTCAATTATCTCCCACCGTTGATTTTCTTCAACAACCATCTACATTCCTTATCAAAAACGTCAAGCCCACCAATAATTAAAGATAGATGTCCTTCGCCCATGAGCCTGTATGAATAAAATAATGTGAAACAAAATAGAACGGGCATGCAGAGAATGGTGGCAATCATTTTCATCTCATCTACATCAATCGAATGGAAATCAAAGGTCCTTATATCTGCACATGTCAAAAACTATTAATCTTTAAAAGGGACCTAACTAGGTCAATGAGACCATACCTACACAAGTACTTAAAGGACTGAGAATTGACACAAGGGGTCAATAGAGAAATAAGACCTTGGTGAGGATTCAAAACAAAGGGTTTTTCAAATAAGACCTAAGTAAACTAAAACCCTTATATAGTGACAGGAGACAAAACCCATAGTCTTTAGAACTAAGCAAGATTTTGGAGATGGAACATGAAAAATTTTATGAGTTCCATCAGTGGCTCTGGTTGGGGACGTATGTTTCTTGCAGGCATGGAAAGATCCTAGAATTTTTGGTTGAAGAAAACCATTCAAAACACAAGGAACCAAGGAACTACCCAGACTAGGTAGTAAGACCGAACCAGACACAACTAAAGCAAACACACCTATACACAAAATGTAAAAAATCTATAGTGTACATGGAATTATAACATACTTAGGAAAAGTATAGTTTTAAGAACTGTCCATGTACTAGTAGTTCAAAAAGTTCACCTATCAAGCTTTGGAGTAAATATGAATCCTCACCATGAGGACTGGCTATCAGATAAGGGTCAGTCCATAATTCTTCAAATTTCCCATGTTTTCCTTTTTCTTGAGGCCTCACATTCCAAGCTAACACCATACTATTTACCTCAAATATTCTGTAGAAGCTCTCTTATCATGTAGATTCTTAACTTGCAACTACATCTTCATATTCTTAGCATGAGCTTCTCTTCTAGTTTTATCTAGTTGCACCAGATTATTTATTATGTGTTGGATATAATCACATATCTCTTCATCATACTCTTGCATGAACTTATACATCTTTAGCAGGTTATTTTATGGCAATCTAGCATCTAGACAATATACTAAGCCAAGTGGTGAATAGTAGCTTTTTTCACAATCACTCTATCTACCCAAAGTGCTAATTTTGGCTTTGAGTCCCAAGCCTTTTTGTTCTTCTCGGTCACTCTTTTCATGATCTTCATCAAGATTTTGTTACTAGAATTAGCCTAACCATTTCCTTGAGGATGGTAAGATGAAGAATAAGAAAATTGTATGCCATGTTAATCACAAAAGTCTTTGAGTTTCTTAGATCTAAAATACATAGCATTATTTGAGATGATCTTTTTCGGGACTCCAAACCCAATGAGAATGTTATTTAAGAGGAAATCTACCACCACCTTGCTTGTTGCTTTCTTTGTGGGTATTTCTTCTACTCATTTAATGAAATAATCAATGGAAACAAGTATCCATGAGTTCCCTTCACTAGAATTTTCTAGTCTCTCCAATTAAATCAATTCCCCATTATTAGAAAGGGGCTTGAACTATCATAGGCCTAAGTGGTAGATTGCCTTAAAACTTCAACTTTCCTGAAAACCTTTGACAAGCACCACAAGTCTTAATGAACTTGTGAGCATCCTTAAAAATAGTAGGCCACCAGAATCCTGCTCTCAAGATCTTGTGGGCAGTGGTATTTTCCATGTAATGACCACCACACACCCCATTATGCATTTCCTACAAGAGTTCTAGTGCCTGCTTTCCATCTACACATTTGAGCAATATACCATCCAGGTTTCTCCACCATAGCTCATTGTCAATGATCACATACTTGATGGAATGCAATTTCAATGTCCTCTTGTCATTGTCAACCATATATGTAGGACATTGCAAAGTTTGTAAATATTTGACAATTCTTCTATACCATCTACATGTTTACATATCACAGATAGGTGAAACATCAATTACTTTTGTTTGATTGAATTGATTAGCCTCCAAATTAGCTTCTTCCATTAACTTCGCTAGGCCCTAGCCTCTTACTAATTTGGTGATCTAAACATCAATGTTAAATTCTTGGATCTTATTAATCCATCTACACCTTCTTCCTGTAGTCTCATGCTGAGTAAAAAAATCTTTCATAGTAGCACTTGGTACAAAAGCTATGATAATAGTTCCCTATAGGTAAGTCTTGAATTTCTTTATAGCCTTCACTAGAGCATATGTTTGCTTCTCATTCATATCATATTTCAGTTCTACAACTTGTAAAGACTTGCTAAAGAATTCAATGGGTTGTTCAGAGCCCTCTTGATTTTTTTGTAACAAAACAATAGCAACTATATGAAAAGAAGCAAAAGAAAGAATGTGCATTGGCTTGGATAAATCAGAAGACTTCAATATTGGAGCCTCCTTAATAGCTTGTTTAAGTTTTTTGAATGCTTGGCTAGGCTCCTCACTCTAAAGCACATTTTATCCTTTCTTCAGAATTTTGAAAATAGGTCTTGTGATTTCTGCAAAGTTAGTCACAAACCTTCTTAGAAAATTTATTTGTCAAAAAAATGACTGAATACCCTTGACATTTTTTGGCTAAGGGATTTTATCTACAGTTGCTACTCTTTCAGGGTCTACTCTTATTCCATCCTTAGACACAATATTCCCTAACAAATTTCCCTTAGTTACCCCAAAAGCACATTTCTTTGGATTCAAAGATATCACATACTCTAGTGACCTGACAAATACTTTTTCTAAATGCATATAGTGATCTTCCTCTTTCTTGGAGTAAGTGGTCAAGTCATCTTGATACACAACCATAAATAAATCAATAAAATCATAAAAAGCTATGTCCATATCTCTCTAAAAAGTGGCACCTACATTTTTTAAGCCAAAAGGAATTCTTACATAGACATAGGTACCCCATGGAGTAGTGAAGGCAGTTTGTACAACTCAGTCTCCTTCACTTTTACTTGGTTATAACCTAAAAAGTCATCCATCATTGATAGTAGCTCACAGCCAGTCACCTTCTGCAACATGGCTTCCATGTTTGGCAATGGGTAATTTTCCTTTACTAGGGATACATTTAGGTTCCTGAAATCAACACACAATCTTATGTCATCGTTCTTTTTTCTTACTAGTACCAAATTGGATACCCATGAAGAGTGTCTAATGGGTTTTATAATACCAACATCTCTCAACTTCACCAACTCCTCTTGCATCTTGGGATCTATAGTAGGATTAATGGGTCTCTGCTTTTTCTTGAAAGATTTAGCATTCTCCTTTAGAGGAATTTCATGCTAAAATAATTTCTCTTTGTAAGCTTTCAGGTAATCGTATGACCAAGAAAATACATGTCTATATTTTATAAGGAAATTAACATTGCCTTCACCTTTGGCTTCACCTTCTTTCCCACATAGCCTTTCTTAGGGTCATTTTTAGTCCCCAAATTTACTTCCTCCAGGTCTTCTAGGTGAGTAGCAAATATCTTGGTCTTGCTTTTGTCTTGACTATAAAAAACCCTTTCAAGTGCTACAAGGCCTTTGGGGATTTTTTTTTTTAACTAAATAACTTCTTTTCCAAATACCATATCCTTTCCATCAATATTTTCAACAAATCCACCAAATTCAATCTCCTGACCTTCATATTCATTAGCACAGTTCAAAAATCTAAGAATATCCTCATCATCATTGAATATCTACCAGTTGTGCACATTGTTAGGAATGGAAGGCCTTGTTTGTATCTCAACCTTAGAGATTCCTATGAAATTTATATCATCGGGTCCCAATGCAATGTAAGCAAGTAAGTCAGCTACTATATTATGTCCTCTTTCCATCCAATCAATTCCAAAAAGAATCAAACTACTCAATGGAATCCTAGACAACATTTCTATATTGCTTTAGTCTATTGTTCTTAAAGCATATTTGGCTCTTACTTGGGATATCACAAGCTCAGAATCACCAATCACCATTAACTTTCTTATTTTGTGCTTCTCAGCTAGTCTTAACCCCAATAATAAAGCTTCATACACTGCCACATTATTAGTACAAACAAAGGACAATGTGAATGAGAATTTATAAGTACTGCCACTAGGTGACACTAATAATATCCCTGCACCAGACCCTTCTTTGGAACTTGTACCATCAAAGTAAATTTTCCAAATTCTATCCTTGTCAGAAAATCTTACAACTTCATTTTCTATTGGTGCAGAGAATTTATCAATTTCTCTTGGTACTTCTTCCATTTTTAAATTATTGATGTCAATTTCTACAAAATGAATTGTATCATCCTTAGGAACATGTTCCAACATATGTGGGACTCTTGGTTCTCTCATTACTTGAACATCCTTACCATTAATGGGAAATTTGGCATAATACATGTTACATTACATACTTCCATAGATGCACTCCATTTTAAAGATAGCAACATTCCATAATTAGGTGGCATATCCACCACCACCGCAATCATCTTAAACTCTTTGTTTGGGTGGGCTGCTAATCTATATGGAAGTTCATTTATCACACCAATAATAGGGACTTCTCTTGAATCAATAGCATAGCACTTACCATGATTGTTTTCAACTTTTAGTCCTAATACTTCCATAATTTTAGCTGGCATGATGTTATTTGAAGCTCCAAAGTCAATACATTTTTTTATAAAATTTTCTCCAACAATTAAAGTGAGAAAAAATGGATCTATCTTATCTAGGCAAGTAGTTACTAAATTCCCCAAGAATATTTGGGGAATCTCAGTGATAACTCCCTCAACTTCCTTATCTTTCTTATCTTTTTCACTCAATTTGGGTGGAGTGGGCACCACTAAATCATTATAGGCTATAGTAGCACAATTGATAAGGGCTACTACTTTTTCTTATGTTCCTCTATTCTCATCATTTCAATGATACTTTTACTTGGATAAGTAATTGAAACATATCAACAAGAGTATACTTGGGTAATTCAATTGGGAGCATACTGTGTTCATTGCTACTATCCTTCTATTGAGTTTTGGGTAGTTCAATCCTCTGCTTGGTATCTTTCCATGAAACTTCTAGGTTTTTCTTTTGTGTCTTTATCTTCATAGTGGGAGATTTGAATTCTTGATTAGCTTTTGACTTCTCTACTCTCTTAGCCCAAATTTGATATCCCTTGTGTTCTTTAGCTTTAACTAATTCTATTTCTCCATCAGGATTGTGCTCTTTGTTCTTGACATTCTTCTCTTTGATGAAAAGATCAATAGGACTACCTTGTTCACCATCGACTATTTTGTTCCTCAAATGATAAGAAATTCTAGCTTGGGCAACCAAGACTACAATGTATTTCACAATTTCCTCATCTAAGGGTCTCCTTAGTGACACACCATCTTCAATTGCTTCCAAATTGTAAACCTCAACATCACTATCAGCATACTCATCAGAGAGAACTTGTTGATGATATGTATTAGAAATTTTCCTTTGATTATCTACATCCACTTCATAAGAGTCCTCATCAAAAGTGCATCCACTGTCTGCAACATCAGAATCACCCATAACCATAAGTACATCAACATCCTCCTCCTTTTGTTGATCACAATCTTCAGTCATATCTTTGTTTACTTCAACCTTTTGTGCCACTGCACATTGATGAGTATAATGTGGCATTTGACAAACCAAGCACCAAGGGGTGTCTTCAACATAATTTCCTAAATTCTTCTGCAAAGAGTACAGAGTAACCTTGTTCTGAATATTTCTCGGATTATTAGGAATAGGCTTCCCATTATACCAACTAGTATTATATGGGTGGTCTTGCAACCTAGGAGGTCTTTCATTCCTTTGATAATTTTTTGGCTGAGCCTTTTATTGATTTACAATTTTTTCACTTATAGTTTTCATAAAATTATCAATATTATCCTCAAATGTATTCCCCTTGGCTCCTAAACTCTTATCCTCCTTTGAATTTCTGAGGAGTTTTGCATCATCTCTTCTACCAACTTTACCAGTCACTCTACTAATATTCTCAATATGCTCCACCATCATGAAGGTTTCCTTTAATGATTGAGGATTCTTATCTAGCAGTCAGTAACTCATTTTTGTATCAAAAGCATTACAGTAATTTACCAAGAATACATGATCATTCAATTGTAAATGAGGAGGCAACCTCTTCCTAGCCTTCTAGAACCTTGTATTGAACTCAGCAATAGATTCATTAGAACCTTTAGCAATATTATTAAATTGATTCAACAGAAAGCTTGAATTAGTCTTGTCACCATATTTCTCTCTAAATATCCTTTTGAATTCCTCCCAAGAACCAATGCTCTCGACAGGAAAACTTCTATACCACTCTCGATCATCTTCAGTGAGAGACTACATAAACAAATTCATCATGACATCCTCTACGTCTACCTCAAAATCATCCATAACATTAGAAAATGCTTTGAGATGGTCTTCACCACTCAAGGAATTATTACCAAAGAATCTAACTAGAGCAAGTCTGAAATCCTCAAGGAATGGGTTAGGGTAGCAAGGTATCCCAGTGAAACACAATTGTTGGTATCTATCTACTTGGAGTGCCCTCCTAGTATGTCGATCCCTATTAACATCTCTTTGCTCATCATCTCTTTTGTTGTCGGAGTGGCTACTATCTTTACCCTTTCCACTTTCACCATCACCACCTCCTTTCTTGCTTCCTTCATCATCCTCAAAATAAGAATTATTATTCTTGTTTTTTCCTCCACCACCACCTCCACTAGGAGTGTGTTCATCAAACTTCTTCTTATTAGTATGTCCAGAGCTTGAAGACTCTAGAGTGGGCATGAATTTTTTTAGAAAAGCAATATTCCTAGCCATCTCTACATTAGAAGCTATCATCTTAGCTTTTTTCAAATCTTCTTGCAGCTTTTCATTCTCCAACTGTAATCTCAATATCTTGGGATCTGGAGGTGTAGTAGATGGAGTTGGATTGATTTTGACCTTGTGTGGGGGGATTTCAGCAGATGAGGTATTGGTATTAGTATTGGTATTGAAGAGAGTTTTCTTAGGTTGGTCAATGGGTCTCTTTCCATGATCTACAAATGATGTCTTCTTAGCAGTAACAGGAGAATTTGAGGCTCTAGTATTTGAGACAGATGTAGTGTAGGTATTAGTAGCTGAGGTTCCTATCAAAACTGTTTCTTTAGGAATATCATTGGTCATTTTAGAAGCAAATTTAAAAAGGTTCTCCTCAAAATTCGTACGCCTAGCAGCATCTCTCATTTTCTCCAATTTTTGTTTTCTAGCATCTCTCTCAAGCTGCTTAGCTCTAATCCTATCTTCCCTTTCTTTTAACACCCTCATCCTATTCTCTTCTTCTTCTTCTTCTTGAAGCCTTAGTTCTTCCTCTTCTATAGCTTTCATGTCTTTATCTATATCTTCCTCATTTTCTAGAACATCTCCAAGCTCACTCAGGGTAGGAGTATAATAGAGTTGATCAATAAGATCTTCCTCAAGAGAAAGGTCCACTTGTACGTTAGTAGATTCACCTCTTGGCTTAAAATTATTTTCATAAAAAATGGAGCCAACTCTAGGGGTTAAAGGCTCTGAAAACATCTTATTCTTACCTCAAAACTCCCACCTATCCTCCTCCCTTGAAATATTAAGTTCATTATCAAACACTTGTTCAATAGGAAAACTTCCTTGGTCTATATTAGATCCTTCAACTTCATTTTCCTTTTCATGGGTACTGGCACTACTTACTTCAACATTAAACATAGGAGATGCATCAGTAGGAGAGTCAACAAACTTATCCGATTCATAACTCTTCTTTACCCAGGCAAATCGCTTCTCTTTAGTAGGTTCAGATTCTGCCTTCTACTCAGGATGCTTCTTTGCATAACTTTAGGTCTTCTTCATGATTTCAGATGTGTCAAAATCCTTCTTCTTATGTTCCTTTTGAGAACTTGTCTTTACACTAGTATTAGAGAAATCGGATTCACCACCCAAAATGCTAGGAAATAGAAAGTGATTGCACTTTCACTTTGTACTTGTAACTTCAAAAAAGATTTTAAACATAACCTGACACAAGGTGATAGAATGAAATAAGACTTGACACATAAGATTGAGTATGATGTGACTAATGCTACATAATTTAAACCAATTATTTTTTACATGGTAAAGAATATCATAACAAACACTTGACTCTGACTGTGCTAGATCTAAACTAGAGACTTTGGATTTAGCTATCCCCAGCAAAGTCATCAATATGTTGGTTTTTTTTTAAGAACCAAACTGATCTCTAGAAATACCTATGGACTTTTACATTTCTAATAATCAGTACTTCAAAGGGATTGGCCAATGAATGAGTGGAAGCTACAAAACTTCTACTCCTACACTTTGGGCTCTGTGAAACCCGTGAGGGTGATCCCATAATGTATACTCAGGAATTCATACAATTATAATTAAAAACAATTTCAATAATAGATACTTCTCATAAAATTACTCAACAAAATAACACATCAAATAAGTTCACAACTCATTTATCAATGTCTTATACTTGGAGCATGAGAAGGTAGAACTTCAACACAAAACAACTACAATGGTATCCATTTGAGAATTTATAAATTAAAACTGATTGGTTGATGAATCAACATAGAAACTGAACCACAAATACTTTGCATGAATCAATGCTTTTATCCTAAAAAGTAAAGTTAATATCAACCTATATAACCAGATAACAACTCAAAAATAGCAACATGCAGTCATAAGAAATATTGCATTACAACACTCCCCTATTACATTCATGATCATTACTACTTACAAATATCCTAGCACCTGATTTTATGAGTTAATGATTTCGTCCAAGAATTTACATTAATTGATTGAATCAATAAGCAAGAATTAAATCAAACATCCATTAAGAAACAATAGAGATGAACAAAAGGAATCCTATATTGCTTTCATTCATAACTCATAAAATGAGTACAAGGAGAGAATAGTCATGAAATTGGTATTACTCTATATTGTATTTGCTATACTGTTATCAAAATTACATACACAACATTGAACTCTAACTTAAGATAAAAACTCTAAAACATAGTATTTCCCTTACAATTTGCAGTGTTAATTGCAAAACAATGAACCCCTACTTTATGGCCCTGAATTACTTCTTATAGAAACGAAGGAGCAAAACAAACCTCAGGCCTAAAAAGTACACATGTCAAAACCCTAATCGACCACTATAAAAAATACCCTCTCATTCAGTTACAATGCAATCCCAAGAGGTGGGAGACATGCGAAAATGAAAGTAGTCTTCATTAGTTGTTGGAGATCTAGTCCAAATATAAAAATAGCTACAACCAAAGAGTTACCTCAAAATTTGTGCCCACACACAAAGTGAAAGAAGGAAAGCATGATAGAAACAGAAAAGGAAAAGTCAAGAGATATTTCCACGTCTATAGTCTTGTCATCAATTCAACTTGGAGAAAATGCATTATATTTTCCATACTTTATCAAAATCCTAATCTATACTAAATCCAAGCTATGTAGTTCATTCCCATCTATCCATTATTTATCATGAATGTATAGATTTCAAATTTTCAAATTACTAACCCGCCACCTTTTATATCAGACCCCCAACTCCTTCCAAGTACCTACCTTTCCATGTTAGGAATTCATCTTCAGTGGGCCAATTGAAATCCATGACTTCATCAGCACTCTATCTATAAGGTGCATACTTGGTGACAATATTGTTAGCTTCCTTATCAAACTCCAGTAGGACAGTCTCATCCTGAACTAAAATATCCATATTTATTTTCAATTTCTCCATATCAAATTTATGACAAATTGGCATAGCCTAATCTGAAATCACCCGATTCATTTCATTTTTCCACTTATGTAGAGTCTTAATGCTATTATCATCCCTTAGAATGGATGAAAGAAGGCCATGATGTGATTCATGGAAGGATTTTACCAACTCCTTCATTTTATTCTCCAATGGTTCAATATTTCCCCTATATCATTCAAACTTCCCTACAAGAACTACAATAGGTTTAAACTTTTTAGGTGGATTGGGAACCTGCTTAACTCCAATTCCCATCAATATCAAATCATGCTTCCTAGGGATCCAAATTTACATGAGTGGAATGGATCTTTCTCTGTCAATTTCAAAATTCCTAATAGCATCCACCATAGATGAATAATTGTAGTGAATAGTATTCAACTTGTAATTCACTCTTTTGTTCAATGTTCTAGCACTGTTGTGACAATCTTGATATTACTCTTGAAAGTCTCCTCATCATGATTGTCATATTTCTCTTTGTACTCATTTAGCTGCCTAAGCAACTCATCCCTATTGATATCCCCTTTATCCTGTAGCCCTTCATATGTACTAGGTTCTACTATTGAAATGGGCACACTCCCCATGTTATATGGTACAATGGCCAAGGAAGAACTTACTTCAGCAGTAAACTCTAGAGGTACAACTTCTTGTGAAATAGTGGGGGAGTCAACATCATTATGCTTAGGCTTTCTAGGTTGGAATATTTACAACATATCCTCAAATAATGCTACCATTTTCTGCAACTACATATTATCCCACTCAAGGTATCCATAGTTAACTCACAAGTTATTGCATTATGTCTTGAGCTTATCCTTGTCTATAGTCATATATTCTATAGTGGCCCTTGTGAATTGTGTAACATCAACTAACATATTGGTAGCTTCTAAGGCCAATGTTTTTGACACTCTTTTTATTATTAAGCCTCCACTATAGTTAGGTATAGGCTCAACAATACCGGTCTTTCTTGTGCTTGGGGCTAAAGACCATATAGCCAAAGCTTCCCAATCTTCAGTGCCATAAGCAAACCCCTATAATGCAAGTGCAACTTCTTCTTTTGTATCATAGAGAGGCCTGTCACATTTCTTTATTATGTCAAAATCTATGGTAGAAACAAGATCCCATTCTAGTAGCAACAAAATTCCACTAATTCTTACCAATTCTCAACCCTCCTTTGCAGTCATTTTCTAGAATCTAGTTCTCATTTCATTTATCACCCTTTTTTTGGATGATAGTATCTGGAAATTTTTGGTGAAGGATTCTTTCTATAGCCAGAATTTTTACATATTCATCTCTTTTAGCCTTGTATGCAAATTGCATAAAAGATTGAGTCTTAATAAATGAGTCATCATCTAAGAACTTTCTGCATGCTTCAACTTGCATATCATCTCTTCCATTGAGTCCAGTGAGATCAAATTTACTCAATCTTGTTCCCAATTGATGTTTTTCCCTTACTATAGGTGCAGTTGGAACTCCTCCTTGTATTTCCTATTCTGACACCCAAATATCATCATTTGAGCCTCCATCATCATAGTCCACTAGACCAATAGCTTCAACCTTTTGTCTTTCAAATGGTGGCTCCCTAGGTGGTAATTCACTAGATGGTGGAGAATCAATGTTCACGATTTCAGTCTCTACCATCCTTGGTGGAGATGGTTGTGGTACTTGTGGCACAGGAGAAGGAGGCTTGTTTTCCTCTTGATGAGAGGGAGTGGGAGCTTCATCAATTTTCTTTTCCTTACTCTTTCTCCTTACAAAGAATTTTATTCTTGGTTCCTCAGGGGCTTGTGATGTAGATTCTCCTTCTATAGTAGGGATTTCTCCTCCACTCAGTCCTTCTACAATTGGAGCTTTCCCTTTATCTTTACCTATCACACCTTTAGTTTCAAGGTGGCACACTATTGAATAAAAATTACTTGCTACATGCTCCACCTTTTTTATTATGTCCTCAACCTCAAAGAATTTTGAAATCAAGTTCTTCTTGCTTTATTTTTCTCTGCATTTTATTGAATGCAATCCATCTTTCTATCCTTTTTTCCTGCTCCAAATTTTTTGACACATTTCTTATTACATCTTCAAGATAATAGAAAATGTAGACAAATTTGTAGCTCTTGTTTGTTTCTTTCAACCAAGCCATAAAACCTTCAGGGTCATATTTGACCCTCTCAACTAACCTTCGCATGCAGTAAGTTTTGAGTATATCAAGGATGTTATTCCAACCACCCTTGGTCATTAGAAAATTAGAAAAACAAGTGTACATAGGAAAGAAAGTTCCTTTTCCCTAATTTAATAAGTGTTCATTTTCTACACTTCCCAGTTGCCACATAACCTCAAGGAAACCAATTCTTTTTGGTACAAACTTTGGTAGCAAGTGAGGTGCTACCATGGAACCATATACTCTGAAGATAGTATAATCAGGGTATAAAATAATATCTCCCTAATTATGATCAACTCCTAGCTTAAGCTTTCTCTCCTTGGGTCTTAAGAAATCATGCAGAGATATGGGAATTATGGGTAAATGCACAATCAAGACCCTCTTCAATCGAGAAGCAAAAAAATTCAGGAATGTCACAGTCATATGTTATATCATCTTGTCCAAGACTATGGTCTAGTACTGCATGGTAAAATCCAAGTCACCCGCCTTTCTTTCCAAGACAATACTGTGTCCAAAGTAAACTACACCCTTGTATAGAAACATGTGCATCAACAATGAATTCCAATTGAATCTCACTCCTAATTCACCCTTCTTCAACCTTGTTAGTCCTTCATGCATTATTTCTAAAAGAAACCCCACATAATCATATATTGCACAATAGTAGGGGTGTTGGATATGGGCAGCCATGCACATCCATGCCATTTTCATTCCAGAGACAAGATCATAACCAATTATTTGAAAAATGGAATAGAAATTCCTTTTGAAGTAGGAAGCAAAATAGTTAACTGGGAAAGGCCCTTTATCATGTGGTCCTATTACAATCTTTCAACCTATAATTTCTACTAAGAATATCAGTAGGACATGGACTCTAAATGAAATCCTAGTTTTATCATACTCTTCCTTAAGATTTTCTTCATTTATCTTACACATTTCATCCCTCCATCTAGTGAGCTTGAAAACAAAACCCAATTCCTCCTTAGTGATTCTGACCATTTATTTCCCATCATATGTACTTATAGTCCTTATGACTAAGTCATAATTAGCAGCTATTTCCTTAAGCAATTCAACATCCATATAAATATTTGGCACAAACAACTTTCCTAGGTCACAATTCCAAGGGTTTCCTACTGGGATACCCATATTTCTATTCCTGAAAAAGCTATAAAATAGTTCCCATCAAGTATAAGGTAATTTGGCATCTTTGATAGAACATCTCTTGTCAAATAGACCCTCTGCTACTTACGACCT
The DNA here is from genome assembly GCA_007258455.2 of Sequoia sempervirens. Lineage (NCBI taxonomy): Eukaryota > Viridiplantae > Streptophyta > Pinopsida > Cupressales > Cupressaceae > Sequoia > Sequoia sempervirens. The sequence continues at coordinate 125,584 of VDFB02278109.1, forward strand.
CTAGGAATCAATTGGCCTTTAGGTTTGTCATTGGTTGAGGGTGGTAATTGATCCATGAGGTCTTTATTTAAAGGTATTTTGGGAGCAGAAACTTCCCCTTTAGATAAAGAAACTATTATTTTAGGAGCCATAACATAAGAGGTACTATAATGTAGGGTTTATGTTTTATCTAAACAAGGCCTGTAGCTTTTGTGAGGGTTTGATACAAATTATGCAAATCCAGAATTAAAAAATTCTTCTTTATGAACATAAAACCATAAAATATTGAATGATGAAAGCCCTAACAGACTCAAGCTTTGAAAAACCACAACTTATCAATAATTTTGGAGAGAGGGAAACAATTCACTTACTGGTTCTCTTCATAGGCTAGCAACCTTGGTTCCAATATCAGAAAACGTTGAGAGACCATAGCATGAGCTCCTTGAGTGTGTTGAGTATATTTTTCAATGTTGAATTATGACTTTAAGAAAAATACCTAATAATTACGAAGCTCCTTACTTTAGTAGATCAATGTCCTTTCAGTTATTAAGGCTCACTCATGCGAACCAGAATGGCTTACTTTCCCTCAGCTGAGTTTTGAATGCCAATCATTGATCCTTTTGGAATGTTAATTGATTGACGATCCAAATTTGACCAGCTTATTACAAAAGATCTAACTATACACAACCACAATACTTTATCAAATGACAAGAGGCCGCAAGGAACCACTTGTTAGCAGTACATGGGCTCCACCATCTCTTTGTCACTATAGCCCTAATCCACGTGTCCTTTTCCCCTTTTCCCCTTGCCCCCGTGAGCCATAACTCTTGTGTAACTTTCATCAATGGTTAGATGGGGAGAGGATAAGATTAGATCTCTCAGCTTCTTCATGCACACTTCTTAGTTACCCACAACTTTATCCTTCATGCAGTATGTATGGCTCAAATTAAAAGATCTTTAACCACGTGCAATATATCTACGTTAGTAACACACACTTTATTTTACATGCCCTATGTGGAGTTATTTAATTAAATATTTTCTCATATGCCAATGCTTCCATGTTATATGGATTACTCCATGTGGAAGATGCCTACTTCGCCATTGAGAATTTGGGAGGAAAGGTAGGACCCACACAGGATGGCATGGAGTGGTCAAGATTAATCCACATCAACCACTATCAACTGTTGATTCCTTTGAAAACTTAGCATTGTTGACCATTAAAACCATCAGGCCCATCGTCAAAGGAGACATGTAGCAATCACCCGCCAGCCCATGTGATTATTTTAATAAGCAAGAAGAAAAAATAGGTGCACAGGGAACAATCCAAATGGGGCCACTTCAATTATCTCCCACCATTGATTTTCTTCAACAACCATCTAAATGCCTTATCAAAAACATCAGGCCCACCAATTGTTCAAGACAGATGGCCTTCGCTTGTGAGCCCGAATGAATAAAATAATGTGAAACAAAATAGAATGGGTGCACCGAGAATGGTGGCGATCGTCTACATCAATCAAATGGCATTCAAAGGTCCTTATATCTACACATTTCAAAAACTATTAATCTTTAAAAGGGACCTAACTAGGTCGATGAGACCATACCATGACATAAAAGACTTAAGGCTTTTCAGTGGGAAATATTTAGCCCGAGTTAGGAAAAATTAAAACAATGGCCCAACATACATCAATCGGTAAAACAAGACCAAAGGACCAGTTACTCAACAAGTTTCCATGGCATAGGTCATAACTTAAAGGACTCAAAACTGACACAAGGGGTTAACAGAGAAATAAGACCTTGGTGAGGATTCAAAACAAAGGGTTTTTCAAATAAAACCTAAGTAAACTAAAACCCTTATATAGTGACAAGAGACATAACCCATAGTCTTTAGAACTAAGCAACATTTTGGAGATGGAACATAAAAAAAATTATGAGTTCCATCTAATTTGACATCATGCATTTATCTTGGTGCCCTAAGTGAGAATTAGATATGCCCAATTAAACCGACAGGCATGAGTTGAAGATCAACAATGCATGTTTAAAGAATATGATCTCATGATCATGTTTTAAAGGTGTCGAGATGAATGGAGAGCCAAAGGATCATGGTGTGAAGATAAGTGATCAACGACCTAGATTTAAAAATGAAGAACTACAATGGCTAATTCCATGTAAATAGGGTTTAGATCTAGTAATCGACGTAGGATAAATAATTAATTGGTCTAGTTGCACAAGCGACCAAAGTAAATGAAGATTTGATCTTCAAGGTGGTAGAACAGAGTATAGAGGTGATCAAGATTTGATCAGATTGAATTTGATCATATGAATAGCAGAACACATTTAATGTAGATCTGATCCTAGGGTTTTGCAAGATGTTATTCTTTGCAAACTTTCTAAGATAGAATTCAATGTTGTGAGGCTCGATGCACAGGTATGGTGTAGAGAAAGAGATGTGATAAACCCTAACAGGTGATTGAGCTGAAATCATATTGGATGAATAGAAGAATTAATTGAATGCATAATCATATTTTAAGGTTTGACAAAGAGAATGAGGAAAATTATCTATAACTAAATTAAATGTGGAATCAACTCGATGAAAAAGATATCTGATAGACCCTATTAGATGAATTAATGATGAGCTGGACACGTGTGTGTGGCTCGAGGTAGAGGTAGATTGTTGGTGAAGTTTTCAAGCTAAGGAAACATTGGCTGAAGATTTGAGAAGATTTTAACAGTGGTGAGAATCTCGAGGAAGAGATCACAGATCGATGGAGTTAAGAAAAAAGAAGGCAATCTGAGAATTTTTGTTGATTTGTATCTGTTGTGTGTGTGAGAATTTTGCAAGTGCATAGAGTGTGCTAAATAGAGTTATGTATTTCTGAGTGTGTAGTAGATGCAATGAGCGCAGAGAGTATATAGTGAAAATGTATGAGACACTGCAAAAGGCGAAATCAGAGTAGAGCAACAAGATAGAACAGTGATTGTTTTATGTGTAGAGGAGAGTGCAGAGTAGGGGTGTGTTGTTGAGAGTGTAGCTTCAGTAGTAGAGTGTAAGTTGCATTAAGTGCAATAATAAACTAAATGTAATGATGCATTGTAGGTTTTGCAAAACCAATTCTATGTGTATTTGAAATTGTTATCATAGAGGTTGTAGCCTCAGTGTGTTGAGTTGTAGCTCAGTTCAGGGGATTGTAGTCTCCTTGGAGTTGTAGATCCTAAAATAGGGTGTTCTAGCATCCTTGAAGTTGTAGCTTCTAAAATAGGGAGTTGTTGTATCCTTGGAGTTGTAGCTCCTAAATCAGGGTGTTGAAGCATCCTTGGGTTGTATCCCTAAACATTGTAATAGAGATTAGGATTGTGAGGTTGGATTTGAGTAGTAGACTCAAGTAGCCTTTCTCACCGTGGTTTTTCCCATCTTGGGTTTTCCACGTATATCTGGTGTTGTGGAAATTTTTGTTGATTTTTTGCTTGCATGTTTATGTTTGCATCTTTAGTTTTCAATCTACACAATAAGAGTTAAGAAATATACACAAGGTATTTGGAGTTAAGAAAGTAATCTACATAAAGGTTTTGAGAGCCAAAGTTTTGGTATCCACTAATTCACCTCCCTCTTAGTAGATCATTGCATTCCAACAATTGGTATCAAAGCCAGGTTCCCTATGAGAAGCTTAATTAGCTCAGGTAGATCTTGGTGAGTGAACACAATATTGCTAATAAGGAAAGCTCATTTGTAGGAGTATCTCTCTTTAATGGATCAGATTATATATGGTGGAGCTTCAAAATGAAGTTGCATTTGGGATCCATAGGGTTTGATGTATGGTTGTAGGAAGCATATGGATATACATCTCCTACTACACCTCTAAATACTAAGGTTGAAAAGAAGGCGTATGATGATAATATTAAGGAAATGGATGCAATTCTTAATAGGTTGTCAAGTTCCATATTTTTCAAAGTCATGCACTACCAGAATGCACAAGAAGTGTTGAATAAGTTGAAGAGGATGTATGAAGAAATTGATATTGTGGTGCAGTCATTGATTGAGAAACATCGTAGTGAATCTGAAAGTCTTGAGACAAGTGAAGATGAGAAATCTACAAGTTGGATCTCAAGTGAAGCCACAACAAGAGGTGATGAAGAAGAAACATCTACTTATGGATTAGAGGAGACTGGTGAAGAGGAAGTTGAGTTCATCAGAAGACTAGGGAAAGGCTCCAAAAAATGTAGAGGTAAATCTGCTTATCTTTCTTTTGAATAATTTCATAATAAAATGCATAAATCCAAGCAAGGAAATAGTTGTATGAAAATGGATAAGGAGAATCTGCAAACAAATGAAGAAAGTGGATCATCTAATGTAAATGGTAGATCAGATGATGAACATGGAAGATTCAATGGGTCTGACCCATTTGGAACAATTTCTGATAAAGAATTTGAAAGGTTTAATAAAGAAGAGAATGATAAGTTGACCAAGAGTCTTGAAGAATCTAATCAGATGGTGATCAGCTTGAAGACTGAGGTGGAATAAGAAAGAAGAGAAAAAGATGTAGTTCAGATTGAGTTGTAGTCTTAATCAGAAGAGTGCATAAAGTTCAAAGAAGATGTAGAGGCCTTGAGAAAAGATATTTAAAAGGCCAAGGAGCAGATTGATAAAGGATTGAATTTGAAAGGTGGCTCTGAAATATTAGATGAACTAGTTAGATCACAAAATCCATCAAAACCTAAAGAGAAGGTTGGCCTTGGATTTGAGAAAAGAAAGAGGTCCTCTACCAGTACTTCCACAAACTTATATGATAGATTTACAGTAGAAGAAAGTAGCTACACAAAGAAAGAGGAAGCCTGCACAAGTTGCTCTAGAAAAATTACCTCTAGAAATGGAAAATTAGATAAAGGCTCTATTAAGGTGAAGAAAACAAAAGAAGAAATGAAGACTTCTATTGATAAGAAGAGAGTTGAAGATGAAGATAGACATGTTGCAAACAAGAAGAACAATAAACATTCAGCTTTTGTTTTTCAAAAGAAGAAGCCTACAGCAGATACGATAGTGGAGAAACCAATTCCTAGAAACCTGCAGAAAAATTAGTACACAAAGGGAGATGATGCAGAAAGATTCACAAGGATGAGATACATGAAGAAGCAAAGGAAAAGAAGACCACCTCATCCTGCTCGAAGAAATGATATGACCAAGTACTCTCCATTTTTTTATGGTTACTGTAATAGTTGTAATCAATTTGGTCATAGGGCTTGTGAATGTAGAGCTACACCTAGAAGGAGCACAAAATATTTAAACTGAAATTATTTTTCTCTTGCTATAGATATGAATGTAATGTGCTATAATTGTGACAACTTTGATCACATAGCCAAGAATTGTAGATTAAATTATATAAGACCTATAGCACATTATGATAAGAAGAAGAGTATGTACCCCAAAGTGAACAATGGTTCACACATTCCTGGTAAGAAGGTTGACAAAATAGAAAAGAAGAATAATCTGATGGTGTGGAGAGTGAAAGGTCAGCAGGAGGCACCAAATGTGGGTGCTTCTTCCTTACATCACTAAGTGTTAGTGATAGGGCATGAATCCAAAGGGAGCATAATTGGTACCTCATTCATCCCTAGAAATGAAGGAGATCAAGTTAGGTAAAACATGTTTTACAAATTTCTAATGACTTGATAGTTGCAAATTTATGGTCACATTCTTGCTCTTTGAAATGCTCATCAGAGCGTAAAAACATCAGCAAAGAATTAGATAGTCAACTACAACAAATTGATATCAACATTTGGTATTAATCATTAAAGAAAAAGTGGTGTAGGTGCTTTGTTAAGAGAAATTCTTCTTGTCTGGAAGAAGAAGAGTTATGGCTAAAAGAAAATTGTTTTGTATATTTATTTTTAAATTAGTATCAAACCATTACATATTGGTTTAGAATAGGATAGTTGGTATAGAGCCCCTGAAATGAAAGCTAGTGGAGAATGGAGCAAGGTCTAAGGGGGAGCTGCTATTGGTATCAAATCAGTGCTACACTTGATATAGTGTACTCCAGGATATCATTTGGTACATAGCATAAAGTGAACACATTCACAATTGGTATTAGATTGATAATTGGTATCAGGGAATGATATCATCAACTGGTGTCTGGAATATGATTCAATTGGTATAGAGAATGAATTAGAATATCTACAACTAGTATCTAACATGATAAGATCATAGCATATAATGGCACTCCAATTAGCATCAGATATTGTTAATTGGTACATGGCAGTTGTGTTAGACAGATGCAAGACAATTGAGAGGGGGTGAATTAGTTGTCACACAAATTCAAAGTTAAAACTTTATCACTTATAAAATCTTCAACCACACTATTATGTTATTAAATATGAGCATGAAACACAGATAACAGAAAGTAAATCAACACAATGAACACCAAATTTTTATGTGGAAAACCCAATAAGGGAGAAACCATGGTGAGGTTTAACTCATAATATAAAGATTATAAACTGAATACAAAGGCTCAATGCCAAGGGAGACTAAAAGAGGACTCATTGTCCAAGTACAAAGGCTCACGGCCTACAAAGGACTCACTATCCAATAGGAAGGATCATTACCTATAGATAAAAAAGAGAACAAAAGATCCACCACAATAATTAAAGCGCATTCATAGGATTATAGAAACCTTCAGTTCACTTCCTTTAGCACACTGAAAAATTGCTCTCACAACTCACTCACACACACTTCTTCTCTTATGATTTGTGGTACACTTTCATCACTTTGCATCACACTATCATCCAATTCTTCATGACTTTCCTTGCTTTTATACCATTCTCAACCTTAGAAACATTTACCAAGGTCGGTCATAATACATCATTTCATAAATTCAAAATAGGTCGGCAACTCTAAATTCTCACGGTGGAAAGGAATAAGAGTGGACAAATAAAAACATAAGAATAATATTTTTGAATCTTCTACACACTTCCTCATTTAAGTTTTATTCTTCGAATAGGTTGGCCATACCTAATGAAAACTAAAATTATCAATGATGCACACGCTTACCAAAAATAATATGACACATGAATGATGCAACATGCTTCATTATGCATGAGAATACATCTCAGAATCTTCCAAACACGTCTGCAGAAAAAACAACAAGCTTCAAACACTGAATTCTTTTCACCAAACAATCTAAACTATGCAAACACACATAGAAACACTAAAACATGGTTTTTGGATCACCAAACTCCAAACATCTTTGCTAGAGCATAGGAAAGGCCTTCACAATAAATCTCCCAAATCTGCACGATTTGAAACAAAACAGTGGAGAAATGCAGAGCAAACATATTTCTACCAGTCCACAAAACACTACACTACCGGTAGAACACATATACTGGTGGACACAACTTCTATGTACCATCTCACCAGAAACTAAAACTCAGACTATATCATCATCAGATCATTATCAACACACCTTCAGATGTGCACAAGCATAGGATCAACATAGGAGAAATGTGAAGCACATACCAAAGCACACACTGCACACTTCCAACACTCTAAATTCTTTTCTTCATTAATTTTCTTAAAATCACTTGGAAACCCATCAAACCAACATATCTGCAATGCCATAAAGATAGCTTCATGTACTCATGGTATCTCAATAGCATCTCAACCATACATGTACAATCTGCAACAAACTGAACAGTGTTGACATCAATGACAACATTAATGACAACACCACCAAACTAGCTCATATCTACAACAATCTCCCCCTTTGTCATTGATGGCAACACATAACCTTCTCTCCCCCTTTGACATCAATGGAAAAGAACAACTGCTTTGATTACTCCCCCTTAGGAGTACACTCATACTGCAACAATGAAAATCTTTTCTACTCCCCCTGCGGAGTAGACTAATCAATCAGTCCAGGTAAATGAAGAATGTGTGAACTCACTGGACTAATGCACCTTCATGTGCACCTAGTTAGGAGGGCCAATGACCCCCAACCTCTCTCTAAGATTCTCGAAATTATCCTTTAGAAGAGCCTTATTAAATATGTTTGCAATATGTTCCTTTGTAGTCACATACTCCAATCTAACCTTATTCTCCATAACTTTCTCTCTCAGAAAATGATACTTGATAGATGTATGCTTCATTCTTGAATGCATAACCGGATTCTTCGAAATGTTTATTGCACTTGTATTATCACAGAAAATAGAAATAGGCTCATCACATACTACACCAATGTCTTTTAGAGTTTGCTTCATCCATAGAACTTATGTACAGCAAAATGATGCAACAATATATTCATCCTTTTCAGTGGATAAAGAAACTAAGTCTTTCTTTTTACTCAACCATGAAACTAGTCTTTCACCAAGAAAGAAAGCACCACCATTGGTACTCTTTCGATCATCTACACATCCAGCCCAATCAACATCTATATAAGCACTTAGGGTGAAATCATTACTCTTAGGATACCACATTCCATAATCTGGTGTGCCTTTAAGATATCTAAATATTCTTTTTATAGCCATAAGATGTGCTTCTCTAAGATATGCTTGAAATCTAGCAACTAAACACACTACTTGCAGTAAGGTATAGTAGTCCACCAATCATGGATCTGTATTTTCTCTGATCAGTCTTAGTCAATTCATCATCCTTTCTCAATTTACATTTGGTTACCATAGGAGTAAAAACCGGTTTAGAATCCTCCATTCTAAAAAATTTCAACAACTCTTTTACATACTTAGATTGTGAAATGAATATCCCTTTGTTAGTTTGATTCACTTGTAGACCAAGAAATAAATTCAATTCACCAATCATAGACATCTCAAATTATTTATGCATTTCTTTAGCAAACTTTTTACACATGCCTTCATTTCCTCCAAAAATGATATCATCAACATAAACTACTACAATCAACATCTTATTACCTTGCACTTTGAAGTAGAGGTTGATGTCAGTAGAACCTTTGTTGAATCCTTGCTTTGTCAGATATTTGTCCAGTCTTGCATACCAAGCTTTGGGAGCTTGCTTCAATCCATACAATGCCTTCTTCAACTAACAAACCATGTCTGGTTTGTTAGATAGCTGAAATCCTTCAGGTTGCTCCATGTACACTTCTTCCTCCAACTCACCATTAAGAAAAGCTGACTTAACATCCATCCAATATACCTTGAAGTCCTTGTGTGTAGAAAATTCCAAAAACATTCTGATAGCTTCCATTCTAGCCATAGGAGCAAATTTTTCCTCAAAATCTATTCCTTCAACTTGTGAATATCCTTTGCATACCAATCTTTCTTTATTCCTCACTACTTCTCCATTTTCATTTAGCTTATTTTAGAACACCCATTTTGAACCAATCATATTCTTGTTCACAAGCCTAGGGACTATTTCCCATGTCTAATTCTTCTCTATCTACTACAATTCCTCTTTCATAGCTCTCATCCAACTTTCAGCTTTGCATGCTTCCTTCATAGATTTTGATTCTATTTTAGAGAGTAAATAGAAGTTTACCTTAGCTACAACTTTTCTTCTTGTCTTCACACCTTCACTCTTGTCTCCAATTATCTGGTCTTCTAGATGATTCTTCTATACATATTTAGGAGTCCTAGCAACAAGTTCTGATTCATTCTCTTCTTCTACTACTACTTGTTCTTCTTCTTCTTCCTCCTCCTTATTTTCTTCAGGTATATGTCCATAGATAGGATCACCAAGTTCAAATTCACTTATCTCAATAGGTCTGTGTATGTCTTCATCAACTTTCACATTAGCACTTTCAATAATCTTCCTTAATCTTTTGTTAAAGCATCTATATGCCTTGCTAGTGGTAGACTATCCAAGAAATATTCCTTCATCACATCTAGCATCAAACTTTCCACTTTTTTCATCATCTCTTTTAATATAGCATCTACTTCCAAATAACTTAAAATATTTCACTGTAGGAGTCTTATCAGTCCATAACTCAAAAGGTGTCTTTGTGTTGTTGTGTCTAATCTGAACTCTATTAAGAACATAAACATCAATATGTATCGCTTCTCTCAAATATATATCTGATACATTAGATTCTTTCATCATAGTTCTAGTAGCTTCCTATAATGTTTTGTTTTTCCTTTCAACTACTCCATTTTGTTGAGGGATTCTCAGAGTAGAATATTGTCTTTTTATGCCATGCTTCTCATGGAATGCATTAAATTCACCAAAAGTGAATTCACCACCTCTATCCAATCTTAAACATTTGATTTTAGATTTACTTCATTCTCCACTCTTGCTTTTAATACCTTAAAACTATCCATAGCCTAATTCTTTTATCTGAAAAAAGCCACCCATGTCATTTGAGTGTAATCATCAATAAGAAACATGAAATATTTATCACCATTCAGACTTCCAATCTTAGTCAGACCACAGAGATCAATATGTACCAACTCCATCATGCCGATAGTACAATATTATTTTCCTTTAAAGCTACATCTTGTCTGCTTTCCCAGCTGACAATTTCTACAGATAGTATTAGCAAGCCTTGTGATTCTATGCAGTCCTCAAACTATCTCCTTCTTACTAATCTTGACCAGGTTATCAAAATTTACATGTCCTATTCTCTAGTTCCATAACCAACTTTCACTAATCTGAGATACAATACAATGACCATCAACTCCTTTCAGCTGATAGATGTTTCCATGAGTTCTTCTTCCAGCAGTAATCATATCTCCATTTCTGGATCCTTTTTTGATTCCACAGGTATTGTTCTAAAACACAAGCTTAAAGCCATTTCTACACATCTGACCAACACTCAAAATATTATGCCTCAAACCCTTCACATAATATACATCATCAGTACTATACACTCCATCAAAACTAATTGAACCTTTACCATAGGTCTTAGCTCCTAAATCATCACTGAACATGACTAAACCACCATCATATTTTTCAAGCTTAGTGAAATTACTCTTATCTCTGGTCATGTGATTTGAACATCCACTATCAATTACCCAGTAGTCTTCATCCTGTCTTGCATGAAATACGGTAACCAGAGTACCTTCCATCCTATTCTTCTTAACTTATGAAGGTTTCTTACTTAACATTTTCTAGAGTTAGTGGATACAGATTTATTTTCCAAAGTTAAGAATAAGCATTCACTATCATCAACCTCATTTTCAAATTCATCATCAGAAATACCTACCTCTTCCTTAACATAGTACAGCTTCTTATACTTATTATCCTTCCTATCTTTATCCTTATAATCCTTGTTCTTTTTATGTGCAGCCCTATTCAGACATCTTGAAGCATAATGACCAATATTACCACAACTAAAGCATGGGAAACATACCTTTGTACTTTTTGGTACCTTTCTTCAACTTCCTAGTGAAGTTAGCTTCCAACTCATCAAAATCATCGCTATCTAGTTCCTCCTCAATCTTCATTGCCTTAAATTTCATTTCCATCTTTTCTTCTATCTTGTCATCTTTACAGAACTTTCTCAACTCAAATGCTTGCAGAGTGCTAAACAAGTGTTCCAAGGCGTACTTCTTAGGGTCATACATTTCTTCAATCACAGAAATCTTATCATTGTAGCAATCCGGTAGGGTGATCAGGAACTTCTCTATTATGTCTTCATATGCTAGCTTTCCTCCTTGATTTCTAACCTCATTTGCAATTTGTTCAACCCTATGAAAGAAACTTGTAAATTCTTCACCATCTTCCATTTTTCAAGTTCACAAATCTACACTTTTCTGCCAGTCTCTTTTTCAATTTCACTTTGTCATTCCCTTCATACATGTCTTCTAGCTTCTTCTAGACTTCATATGCAGTATCCAAATAATTAACCTTGATTCACTCATTTTAGATAGACCACTACAAATTGCATACTTCATCCTCTCATTTACTTCATAAGTAGAGATCTCATCTATAGTATTAACACCACCAGATGGAGGTGTATACTTATTCTCAATAGCCTTCCAGGTTTTGAAACCAAGAGAGATAATATATCCTCTCATCTATCCCTTCCAATATTTTTAGTTAGTTCCATCAAACATAGGGATCAACAACTTATGTGCCATTGGATCTTCCTTAAGCAGTTAAACTCAACCAAAAGGAACCACAAGCTCTGATACCAATTGTTAGACAGGCGCAAGACAACTGAGAGGGGGGGTGAATCAATTGTCACACAAATTCAAACTTAAAACTTTATCACTTATCAAATCTTCAACCACACTATTATGTTATTAAATATGAGCATGAAACACAGATAACAAAAATTAAATCAACACAATGAACACCATATTTTTATGCAGAAAACCCAATAAGGGAAAAACCATTGTGAGGGTTAACTCACAATATAAAGATTATAAACTGAATACAAAGGCTCACTGCCTAAAAGAGGACTCTTGTCCAAGTACAAAGGCTCACTACCTACAAAGGACTCACTATCCAATAGGGAGGCTCATTTCCTATATATTCAAAAGAGAACAAAAGATCCACCATAGCAATTAAAGAACATTCGCAGGATTATAGAAACCTTCAGTTCACTACCTTCAACACACTGAAAAATTGCTCTCACAACTCACTCACACACACTTCTGCTCTTATGATTTGTGGCACACTTTTGTCACTTTGCATCACACTATCATCCAATTCTTCACAACTCACCTTTCTTTTATACCATTCTCAACCTTTGAAACATTTACCAAGGTCGGCCATAATACATCGTTTCATAAATTCAAAATAGGTTGGCAACTCTAAATTCCTGCTATGGAGAGGAATAAGAGTGGACCAATAAAAACATAATAATAATATTTTTGAATCTTCTACACACTTCCTCATTTAATTTTTATTCTTTGAATGAAGTGTAAACACCAGGTCGTCCAAACCTAATGAAAACACAAAATTAATGATACACATGCTTCCCAACAAGAAGATGGCACGTGGATGATGCAACATGCTTCATTATGCATGAGAATACATCTCAGACTCTTCCAGATACATTTGTAGAAAAAACAACAAGCTTCAAATGCTAAATTGTTTTCACCAAACAATCTAGACTGTGCAGATACACACAAAAACACTAAAACATGATTTTCAAATCACCAAACTCCAAACCTCTTCACTAGATCATAAGAAAGGCCTTCATAAGGCATCTCCCAAATCCATACAATCTGAAAAAAATAGTAGAGAAATGTGGAGCAAACATATTTCACCTAGTCCATAGAACACTGACACTGCCGATAGAACACATAAACTGATGGACACAACTTCTACGTACCATCTCACCAAAAACTAAAACTCAGACTATATCATCATCAAATCATTATCAACATGCATTCAAATCCGCATAGGCATAGGATCAACACAAGAGAAATGTGCAGCACATACCAGAGCACACATTGAACACTTCCAACACCCTGACTTCTTTTCTTCATTAATTTTCTCAAAAGCACTTGGAAACTCATCAAACCAACATATCTACAATGCCATAAAGATAGCTCCATGTACTCAACATATCAACAAAATCCCAACCATACATGTACAATCTACAACATACTGAATAGTGTTGACATCAATGACAATATTAATGACAACACCACCAAACTAGCTCATATCTGCAATAGGTTGGAGCATATGGTTTTTCCATTGGAGTAAAAAGGTTGAATGGAGCAATTAGCATGAGAGAAAAAAAAAATCTTTAGTTGGTATCAGTCAAAGGGGGAGAAAAGTCCCTTTTCCATTGCTAAGAAGTGAAGGCTTCAACAATATGGTGACCTAAGAGAAAGAATAGGAGGAAGGATGATCAAGTGCTCAAAATAATTGAGCATGGGGGAGAAGAAGTGAGAAATGCTTAAAGTAGATCATAAGAGAGAAAGCTATGAAGATTCTCATAAGGATATTAGAGTACAACTAGACCCTTTGCACTGCTTGTCAAAGGGGGAGAATTCTTTCAGAGGAGTGATCCCTTTTCCATTGATGTCAAAGGGGTAGAAAGTCATGCAAATGTTCAAAGAGGAGCATTGGAGAAAGCAACAATAGAAGGAGAAAGTAAAGATGACACTAGTACAAACATTGAAATTTTTAATTAGTATCATTGAGCATTTAAAGTTTTTCCATCAATGACAAAGGGGGAGATTGTTGGAATATGTTGTAATTGATTTCAAAAGAGGATCAGAGGAGAAGTGTGTTGATCCTTTGCAGAAGCACATAGTGTTTTCATTGATGTAAAAAGTGCAAATTATGCAAGGGAGATTATTGACATGATGACATGAGATGAAATGGAGTTGCTCATGCAAGTGAGGATGATGGAATTAATGGAAAGTGTCATTGATTTCAAGGAAAAATAAGGTTGGCTGTGAAAATGGAGCATGGGTACAGGTTGCTGGTGAATGCATTGCTTTCAAAAGTGTCTTTGATGTCAAAGGAAGTGGAATTGACCATGCAATGGAGATGTTGGCATGATAATAGTTCAGTGGTATACATAGATGTTATGGAGATGTAGTAGATCTAGTTTTGGAAGTTATAGTGTAGGACAATGAAAGGTGCATGGTTCTGTAAATGTTGCATTATTGACATACAAGATTAACATGAGGATTGTAGAGGGTTCTTCCGGAAGACAAAGGTGTAAACAAGTAGTAGATTCGATATGGGTTTTTTGAGAGCATTCTAGTGATGTTCTCTGTAGGTCATGAAAGTGAAGGATGCACCCAAAAATGCATCATTTCTGGTCTCGAGTGATATTAGGATTTACAAATAAACCCTAATGTGTTTGCAGTCATGGCATTGTCTAACAAAAATTATATTTTATCATTGACTTCCTATCACAAGTTAATCAGTCACATAAGTTACAACTTATGTCATTCATTCTATGAAATGACCAACCCCATTTCCCAAGTTGGTGGTGTCTACATGTCTCATCGGTGAGACATTTGTGCTTTAGTGGGATAGTTTCTTCGATCCCCTCGACAATCTATTGAGTGTCAAAAGAAAAGAAAAATTTGGGTAAGTCATATCTTGGGTGGTGTTTTTCTAAGTTTCTCTAACATACCGCTTCAAGGCTTTTGACTAAGTATAGTTTTGGCGATGTTCTTGGCACATGGTCTAACTCAGGTAGTGTTTTGTTATGTTTTGCTAACTCCCCGCCCTATAGCACTAGTGGTGTTTTGTCTAGTTTGGTGAACTTATGAAAATTGCACTTTAAAGCTAGTAGTGTTTTTAGGAACATTTCTACCTTACCACTTAGCAAAGAAAAGTGAAGTGTGGACCCCGAAAATGGTGTATGATAAACTGTTGCGATCAAAAAATTTTGACAATGCCTGTTAGTTCCACTAAGATTTTGGTATATTTTAGCTATGTTTTGTAGGGTTAGCAAAGAGGAGTGGAGATTTATCCAGGATAAAAAAAATGATGACCATTTATGTCTGGTGGGACTTATGAAGGTGGCATATGAAGTGAGTGGAAGGTGATGTTAGAGGTGTATATGCGGCAACAGCCTGCATACCCCACTAAGAATTCAGTGGGTCTCATTCAAGACCCACGGGGCTAGCGGGGAACGATGAAGATTGATCAAGGTTGATTGAATGGTGCATGATGCATGAATGGTGGGACCTACAAGGGATACACAAGATGATGTATGCCATGAAAGGTAGAGATTGAACGACAAAGATCCGATGGTGCTTGCAATGTATCTAGTGGGACCTAGTAGAATGGTGACAATGGTGGATCATGATGAAGGTCGAGACATGGTGAAGAGCGATTGCTCGATATATCAACTCACATCGTTGTTGTGATTTGTGTGGCGATGATGTGGATGAAAAATAGCAACAGCACGCAGACCCCACAAGGATTGTGTGGGTATGTTGTTTGAGCTCACGAGGTGCGCAAACATTCAACATGTGTCTTGGTGAACCCCACATATAGCAAGTGGTGTATGAAGGAGATCGACGATGCAAATTGTTTGATGAATGATCCAGCGGTGATCATTAGTCAATGGAGATTGATGAAACTGGATTAAAGAATCTTAAATTTGATTGTCTAGACTTAGAGGTGAGTGATGTGTTATGATGATGTGATGGACAACATAGATCATGAGGTGAAGATATGACATCTTAGATTTAATCTTGGTTCTCTAAGTGATAATGAGATATGCCCAAGTAAAGCGACAAGAATGAGTTGAAGATCAACGATGCACGTTTAAAGAAGATGATCTAACAATCATGTTTTAAAGGTGTCGAGATGAACAAAGATCCAGAAGATCATGGCACAAAGATAAGTGATCAACGACCCTAATTTAAAAATGAAGAACTATAATGGCTAAGTCTATGTATAGGGTTTCAATCTGGTAATCGACATAGGAGAAAGAATTAATTGGTCTTGCTACACAAGCAACCAAAGTAAATGAAGATTTTATCTTCAAGGTGGCAAAATAGACTGCATAGGTGATTAAGATTGGATCAGATCAAATCTGATCATATGAATAGAAAAATGCATTTAATGTAGATCTGATCCTACAATTTTGCAGGATGTTATTCCTAGCAAAAAATTTGAGACAAAATTTAATGTTGTGAGGCTTGATGCATAGATATGGTGTAGAGCAAGAGATGTGGTAAACCCTAACAAGTGATTGAATCAAATCAGATTGGATGAATAAAATAATGCATTGAATGCATAATCATATTTCAAGGTTCAATGGAGAGAATGAGGAAAATTCTCTATAACCAAATTAAATGTGGAATTCGCTCGATGCAGAAGATATCTGATAGACCCTATCGGATGAATTAACGATGAGCTAGACAGTGGTGTATGGCTCGAGGTAGAGGTAGCTTGCTGGTGAAGTTTGAAAGCTAAGGAAACCCTGGCTGAAGATTTGAGAAAATTTTAATGGTGGTGAGAATCTCAAGGAAGAGATTTTAGATCAATGGAGTTAAGAAAAAAGAAGACAACCTAAGAATTTTCATTGATTTGTATCTATTGTGTGTGAGAGAGAAGTTTACAAGTGCACAAAGTATGTTGAATAGAGTTATGTATTGTTGAGTGTGTAGCAGAGGAAATGAGAGAAGAGAGTGTATAGTGCATATGTATGAGACACTGCAAAAGGGGAAATAAGAGCAGAGTAGCAAGATAGAACAATGATTGTTTTATGTGTAGAGGAGAGTGCAAAGTAGGGGTTTGTTGTTGAGAGTGCAGCTTCAGTTGTAGAGTGTAAGTTGCATTAAGTGCAACAATGAACTGAATGTAATGATTCATTATAGGTTTTGCATAACCAATTCTATGCATATTTGAA
Organism: Sequoia sempervirens; assembly: GCA_007258455.2. NCBI lineage: Eukaryota > Viridiplantae > Streptophyta > Pinopsida > Cupressales > Cupressaceae > Sequoia > Sequoia sempervirens. The sequence continues at coordinate 142,803 of VDFB02278109.1, forward strand.
ATTGTTATCATAGAGGTTGTAGCCTCAGTGTGCTAAGTTGTAGCTCAGTTCATGGGATTGTAGTATCATTGGAGTTGTAGCTCCTAAAGTAGGGTGTTGTAGCATCCTTGAAGTTGTAGCTTCTAAAGTAAGTAGTTGTTGCATCCTTGGAGTTGTAGCTCCTAAATCAAGGTGTTGAAGCATCCTTGGGTTGTAGTCCTAAACATTGTAACATAGATTAGGATTGTGAGGTTGGATTTGAGTAGTAGACTCAAGCAACATTTCTCACCATGGTTTCTCCCATCTTGGGTTTTCCAAATATATCTGGTGTTGTGGGCATTTGTGTTGATTGTTTGTTTGCATATTTAGTTTTCAATCTACACAATAAGAGTTGAGTAAGAAATTTGCACAAAGGATTTGGAGTTAAGAAAGTAATCTGCATAAAGGTTTTGAGAGCCAAAGTTTTGGTATCTACTAATTCACCCCCCTCTCAGTAGATCATTTTGTTCCAACATATTGATTCTTTGATCTTTTTTTGTGAGGAAAGAGATTTGTAATATAGAATTTGTGATTTCAAATGAACACTTTGGATCGCATAATAGAATATCTTGATCGACGGTCAAAAGATGAGAGGATTTAGATGGGCATAATTTGTGCAAATTTATCATGTAATTAGTGTGATTGAGGAATAGATTTATCTATTAATAATATAGATTGATCAGTTAGGAAATAGATTGATCATTCCTAAAATAGATGGATTAGTCAGGAAATAGATTAAGCAATTGGTGGTTCATAATTTACTCAATCAGGAAAGTGGGTGAGGATAATTAATTAATTATTTATTTTTGGAGTTGAATGTGCAAATCAAGTTTAACTTTTGCAAACAAAGTTCCATTAGTTTTATTTGATTTTTGATGATGTTTTTGAATAATTTATTTTATTATTCAAATTTAGAGGGAAAATGATATAATTAAATTATTTTGTATTAATAGTTTAATTGACTTAGGGAAATACAATGAATTAGCGGCATAATTAAATAATTGGTGTTATTTAATTAATCAAGAGGAATAAATTTAGATTAGGACTTTATTAAATAAATGAAATTTATTTAATTGGTCGAATTTGATGAAAAAGTGAATTAATTAAATAATGTTGTATTATGAAATTAATAGTAGAAATTAGGGTTTTAGGACTTTATTAAATAAATAAAATTTATTTAATTATTCAAAAATGGTGAAAAAGTGAATTAATTAAATAATGTTGTATTATTCAATTAATAGGGGGAATTAGGGTTTTTGATGCTTTATGATGTGAAATGTAGTGATTCGATAATAATGATATGAAAATGTCATTTAAGGTGTCTGATAAGTGTTAGGTCAATTTACATGTCTACAATAATATATAGAAATATCCATCCTCAAATATTATCCATTATGGCTACAAGGTGTCACAAAAATCTAGACCACATGAAACATCTACTCAACCAAGTGTAAACAACTTCTTAATTAAATACAAAAATAATGAAAGAGAATATTGTCATATAGTATTCCCTATAGCTTCTCCTAGATCCATTGTACCTCCATAAGAACTCCATTAGCATAAAATCCTAAAATTACTAGCACACGAGAAAACCATATAAGCCTTTTGCCTAATCAAGACTCAAAGACAATGCTATGATATTGAAGTGGCCTAAATCTCATGAAAAGTGAATATGATATCACCCCATGCTCATACAACATACTTTCTAAGCTATAAAACCCGGCAATGATTTATGGAAAAATGTGGTGGTGTAGCATCATAAATTGTCACCCTTGACAATTTCACACTATGTATTGCTCCCCTTAAATTATTGAGCCTAATTGGATCCCTAATTTCATAAAATTATGTATTTTATAGCCCATTTAATTACAAGAATTAAACAAATGCATGTAATTAATGAATATCCCCAATACATTGTGTCCTAGAAATAGGGCCATGACCCATACACCAATAGGCATATGGGCCCCCCTATTCTATCAAGAAACAATTTTTAATATGTCAAAGTGGCCATTTTAACATTCAAATTTCAAATTTCAAATGCCGGCTATTGAGATTTAATTCTTGGGAAATTAGAGAAATGCCTACAAATACTTAGGTATTGCATCATTCAAAATCATCTAGCATTAAGTGAAAATATATTGGAAAACTTATAATTAAGAGCACTATAAAGCAAGTCAAGAGAAGCATTTCATAGCATTATTGCAACAATTCAAGATCCTAACATCACATCAAATTATATGAGTTTATGTTGTCATTGTTTTGTGAAGACTAACACTTTTGTAGGTCTCCAAAGAATTCAAGTGAATCAAGAAAAGAAAGATCAAGACCTTGAGGTGATGTGCATGACTTTAGTCCTTCGAGGAAGCCATTAAAGGGTGATGAGTTGGAGCACTTTGTGATTTCATCATTCCTTCCTTTCAATTATCCATTTATCATTGGCATTGCCATTATGGAAGCGGAAACACTTACATAGGGTTTGACTGAGGCAAGCCCCTAAATGGCCCAATATTTTCCCTCTCTTTTAATGTGTAGGTTATAGGTTTGAAGAGGATTGAAGAAAGAATGAATATTAGTTGTTCATTGTTGTGTTCGAAGCCCTAAATCTTGTCAAGCCATAGAAACTCACCTATAGAATTATCCAACTTTGCAAACAAAAATAATAACCTTATATTTGTCATTAGATGACCCCAAAAGTAGAGAAAGATACCCTATCAGAGACTCATATGACCCTAGGAATCCTAGTCCTACTACAACACTCAAATCCAACTTTTCAAGATAGGTACACAGTCTCCTGCACTTTCCAAATCTACCTGTAAATTGTTATTTTAGTCTATTATTTATCTAGATCTTGCATTTTATGTATTAGGTCACATAGTCTGATTAGGGTAATCACAAAAAATCAATTCTAAATCATTCCAATCCATTTTTAGTCCCTTAAAGGAGATCCAGGTCTGATTGGCTCACCTTCGTGGTTGATCGTCAATCTACTCACCTTGTTGATCTCCCTCTTTAATGAAACATAGGAAAAGGGAACCTTTCAACCCTATGTTCTTTGAATTTAGGACCTCGGGAACATCTTCCTTTTCACCATTTCATTTTGGTGAACTTGACATGTTAACATCATAAACTTTCTTAAATTGGTGGTCTTTCAAACCCTAGATCTAGGTTTTTTTTACATTTTCTTACATTTCTCATTTATGGTTTCATATTTGCATCATAAAAAGTTATAAAAATTCAAAAATATTACATTCATATTGCATCATAGCTTGCATTAGGGTGTGTTTCAGAAATTTAGATCAAATTTCATCCAAAATTGTACTCATAATTTTCAATTTTTCTTTACACATTATCACACAATTGCATCTCATTTACATTGGAAAATTTTGGAAAAATAGTCACTGTCAAACCTATTTGTAGATAGAAACAACTTTCTTAATAGAAATCTAAGCATTCAATTTTTTAGTTTTTAAAACCCCTATCAAGGACTTTGACACCCTTGGGCATCTCTATCTTTGTCCTGAATGAAGCTTGAAGATGAGAACACTTAGGAAGCAAGTCAATAGGTTGAGGGAAGTTTCCAAATGCATCTCCCAAACCTAGAATCCATCATGTTCTTCCATAGGCATCAGCCCTCAATCATATGATAAATCTTGATCAAATATGTAAATATGCTTGAAAACCTAGAAATTCAAATAAGTATGATGAAATATGCTACTCAATTTTTCTTTCTTGAATGTTCTCTCTTGTGTTGTAGTTTTGAAATGGTGAAAAGACTAGGTATTTATAGGTATTTCTCTAATATCCCAAAAATTAGATCTCAAAAGCGATATTTGAAATTTGAAATTTGAATGTTAAAATACTGCCAACAACACATTAATAGTTGGGTCTTGGATAAGAGATAGGACCCGTACACACATGGATGTATGGGTCCTAACCTAGATTTCCAAGACATTGAGTGTCTAGAGTAAAATAACAATTGGTTGCATTTATTCAATGCTTGTAATTTGTCAAAAAATGATAAAAATGGGCCTTGAAATGCATAATAAAGGGGATTAGGGCATATCTAAGAGATGTTGAAAATGAATGAATCCAAGGGTCACTAAAATAGGTCCAAACTAAGCATGAAATTATACAATCACCTACAAGGGAGTATAATTTTCTATGTTACACCTACCATTATGATAAATTTGAATGATTATGATGAAATTGCTAAAATTTATGAGGAGGTGCATAATGAGCTTAATTTTTTTATTTTCAAAGAAAATGAACTTAGATGGGGGAAACCTTGATGATCCTCCCAATGATATTGACCCACCAAGTGTTGAACCCAGAGATTCTCCTAGCATGACACTTGTTATAGTCCCTTTAGTTATTTGTATGCCTTATCTATATGATGAGCAAGATTGGGATGTGGATGACCTACTTTAGGTTGGCTCACATGAGTGGTATTTTATGTTTGTTTCGTGTGTTCTTTTTGTTTCCTTGCATGTGATGTGATCTATTATGATGTGTTGCTTGGTGTGTCTTATTGTTTGTGATTTTTCTTTGGATGACCCTTGTTGCTCTGTTGGCACAAGGATACAAAGGAAACGAACCTATCATGGAATTCTTCTATTTGTATCTTCATTATTCTATATGTCATAAAAAATTTATTTATTTATTTTCTTATGTTTTCCTTTTGGGGACAATGCAAGGCATTGAGACATTTAGGTCTCTTCCATGTTGACCCAAAAAAAATTGTCTTCTCTCTCTATGTGTCATTCCTCCATTTGTTTTTGTTCCAAAAGTATTTAGGGAATGATGTCAGTTATGAGATCTCTTACATCACTATAGAAAAGATGTAGATTGACCACGAATCTCTAGTTTCCTCTAGTGTTCATTTCTATTTTTTTTCCATATTGCATTTGGGGGAAACCCCTTATCATGATGTAGCTTTATTTGGAAATATATCATTGGCATAGGGATTCCCAAATAGGCTCTTGTGATCCTTTTTCTACCTAGCATTTATCAGCTTCTACTTTAAAGTAATTGCACATGGCATGGTTTTTTTAAATTTCTTTAAAATGGTGGCATACATTAGCATTATTTTACTTCACTTTTTTCACAAGCGTTGGACTTAGTCATGCGTTGACATTTACATTGACTTTTTTTCTTCACTTTTTTCATGAGTGTTGAACTTAGTGTGGCATTGACATAGCATTTTGATCATTTTGTAGCACCTTATTAGAGATATTAGGGAGTATAACTCTTGGTATGGTTGTTATGGTTACACACCTAGTGAAAAATGACCCTCACTAGACCTAGTGTGTTTCTCATTAAATACTACCTTTTCTTGGGGGCTCACCTAGTGTAAAGTGGTCCTTACTAGCCCTATGCCTTCCAGTTTGTGATTCACCTAGAAAATATCGCATTTTGCTATTGTGTCTCATAAATGCCTTTGGTGTGGATCCTAGCATAACACAACTTGTTAGTCCATACCTCCTTTTGCATTTCATGTTGACATTGTATGTTTGTGTATGTTGTCTTGTTGTATTTCATACACATGTGTTACTTTGTGCTTATATTGTGTTTCCATAGGATCTTGGATCCTAGGGGCTTAATCAGCTCCCTAGATCCTTAGTCATCCTATCTCTTCAACATTTAGACAATTAAATCCCTCTTGACATAAATTTTCTACTTTAGTGTGAGTCTAAGTGTAAGTTCATACTCTCAATAAAGTGGGATAAATGTAGAATTGTAAATTGTAACCCTTGGCAATTTCACACTATGTTTTGCTCCCCCTAAATTATTGAGCCTAACTGGGTCCCTAATTTCCTATAATTGTGCATTTTGTAGCCCATTTAATTGCAAGCATTGAAAAAATGCAAGTAATTAATGATTTTCCCTCAATACATTATGTCATGGAAATAGGGCCAGGTCCCATACACCCATGGGCATATGGGTCCCCCTATTCTATTAGGGACCAATTATCAATATGTCAAAGTGGCCATTTAAACATGAATAAAATTAAAATTTCAAATGTTGGCTATCAAAATTTAATTCTCAGGAAATTAGAGAAATGCCTATAAATACCTAGTTATTGCTTCATTCAAAAATCATCTAGCATTAAGTGAAAATATATTGGATAACTTATGATCAAGAGCACTATCAAGAAATTCAAGTGTAGCATTTCAAAGCATTATTGCAATAATTCAAGATCCTAACATCATGTCAAATTATATGTGTGTTCATGTTGTCATTTTTTTGTGAAGACTAACACTTTTGTACTTCTTCAAATCATTCAAGAAAATCAAGCAAAGAAATATCAATACCTTGAGGTGATCTTCATGACTTCAGCCCTTCAAAGAAGCCATTAAAGAGTGGTGAGTTGCAGCACTTTGTGATTTCATCATTCCTTCCTTCAATTATCCATTTATCATTGACATTGCTATTGTGGAAGTGGAAACACTTACACGAGGTTTGACTAAGGCAAGCCCCTAAATGGCCCAACATTAAATCCCTCTCTTTAAATGTGTAGGTTATAGGTTTGAAGAGGATTTAAGAAAGATCAAAGAAAATTTGTTCATTGTTGAATTCAAAGCCCTAAATTTTGTCAAGCCATGAAAACTCACCTACAAATTTTCTGAAACCATTCCAAAAGCTTTGCAGATGGAAATTAGAAGCTCGGATATATCATCAGAGGACCCCAAAAGTAGAGTAGGACACCCTATCAAAGACTCATATTGCCCTAGGCATCCCAATCCTGCTATAGCACTTAGATCCAAATTTTTAGGATAGGTACATAATCTCCTACACTTTCTAGATCTACTTGCAAATTCTTGTTTTGGCCTACTATTTATTAGGATCTTGTATTTTATGTATTAGATCACATAGTCTAACTAGGGTAATCATAACAAATCAATTCCAAATAATTCCAATCTATTTCCAGTCCCTCAAAGAAGGAGACCCAGGTTTTATAGGCTCACCTTCGTGGTTGATAGTCAATCTACTCACCATGTTGATCTTCCTCTTTAATAAAACATAGGAAAAGGGCACCTTGGAATCCTAGGCTCTTTGAATTTATGACCGTAGACACATCCACCTTTTTTCACGATTTTAGACTTTGGCTTCTATGGTAACCCTTTAGTGACCATCACATAAACACAGTATAAAAAATTGATGCAATTTAGTCCCCATACCTCTTGGATGATCCCACATTAGATAGGTATGTGGATGTAAGAATGAGGTAGATACGATGGAGAAAATATGATGGAAGTAGCTTTTCACCATGTATAGTGTAATGTCCCCTTTTTGGGATATTCCTATATTTTTCCCTAAAAGCACTATTAGAATCCAAAATAATAAATTTAATACATTGAAGATTATAAATTTACCAATTGAAATTCCCTTTATAAGATATGAATCCTAGTTTAGGACCTACACACAATACTAATCACTAGAAATTGACAATAGCTCATGAGCCATGATAATATATATATATATATATATATATATATATATATATATATATATATATATATATATATATATATATATATATATATAAATATTAGTCATTAGTACACATCATGATACCCATGCAAATTCTAATTAATGTAATAACCATTCCAATATGGATTCCCATAATAATCATATTAGGAATTTGTTGAATGTTTGAAAATCGCAATCTCAAGGTTGGTCACCCTTGTACTACAAGAGCATGGAAGGAAGATCGCCCTTCCACCCCTCAGTCCACGTTGGAGGCACTCCATCCTCCTTGATCAAGCCCAGGGGCACTCATTCACCTCTTAGCCCATGAGCATTGCATCTCGAGGTGGAATGCTTGGTAATATGCATGAAGACTGCTTCCCTCAACAAGCCCAAGAGCACTCATACACCTCCCAAACCCACGAACATTGCATCTCAGGGGTGGCATACTTGATGAAGGGAAAGCTAGTACATTCCATATTGTGAACCTGGAAGGTTAATCAGCTTTCCTACTTTTCAATAATTTCTCTAAATTTAAAATAGAATATTGTATGAATCTATTATCTATATTTATATTAAAGAAAGAATCATAATTATTAATAAGGATTCATAATTGTTACAAGCATCATTATTGCATAATCATATATAAACATATATATATTATATATTATATATATGTAATTAAATTAAAGAATTACAATAATCATCTTGCTAGTAAATAATGTTTATTTCCAATAAGGTTCCAATCCTAATTTTCCTTTTTTCCAATATGTTGGCTTGATTCATCTCCAATTGATTCAACCTCCTTTATATATCCTTCATGGAGGGGGGGTGAATAGTCACATATTTTCCTTAATACCCTTACCTTGATAGGGGATACATCTCTTCATACCCAAGCATTGCTCCCTTAGACTCTTTTAATTATTAATTATTTGTTTCTTTAGGAATCATTACATTCATAATCTTCCTTTCTTAATTCCCATTGTTGCAACTTTAATATTTCTTTTCTCAAGCTGCGATTAATATCTCCTTGATCAATAATGAGTATTTCCTTGCTCAGCGATGAATATTTTCTTGGTCAGCGATGAATATTTCCTTAGTCAAGGATTAGTATATTTAGGACAGGTTCCAATATATGGTGGGGACATGACATATAGGGTGATAGTAGATGAGAGATTTGCACATAATTCCTATTTACCAGGCTTTCATCATGGTAATTTTTGAAGGTTCCATAGGAATGGTTTCCATTGTTGGATAATTTTTTTTCTTTTATTTTTTAGTTTTTTATTTTTATTTTTTATGATTTTTGAATTTGGGATGAAGCATGGGTGGATTTAAATCATTGAGGGTGAGGGATGGGGAGATGGATTAATGAATCAATCTTGTATTTCCATGAGGTAGTATCCATTGTTGATTAATTGTTGGGGCAAATCACGTTGATTGGTGTTACATGCATAGACATTGGTAACAAACTATTTAATTGTTAAGTGGTTTCTCCAATGTGCAATCATGGTATCAACAAAGATCTTATGTTAAAGGATGGTACCAAAAGAGATGAAGTGGATGGGGATATGAAGGATGGATAGCAATTTATATCAAGTTTTGGATTAAAATGATGTGATATGGTAAATAATTCATGGGATATTGGATGGTGTGTTCAAAGATGTTTGGCTAGAAGGATGAGATGACCAACATCATGATGAAATAGTTTCAAGACCAGTAATTTCACACACCATGATGGATGTTGGAGTTTTGGATTAGGATGTTAGGATTTATAGAGAGGAGTTAGGATTATTGATTTTGGGATGTAGGGGGCCAAAATAGATTTAGTATTTTGATTGGGATATTAGGGTCAATATTTTAGGATGTAGGGACCCAAAATGGATTTAATATTTGGAGGATAGGGATATTTATACCTATATGGAATACTTTTGAATTGTTTGATGAAATGCTTCAAAGAGACGTTGTCTGATCATGTGCATTGGTTTCGGGGAAAGAACAAAATAGATTCAGTGAAATGGCTTCGCGCTGCAAATTCATGCCTTATTTATGAGCTTTCAGTAATCAAATCTATACCTGCATCCCACCTTCAAAAGGTATTGTTTCTTTATGAAACATACAGAAGATATATTGCATTGCATTGGGATCACTCAAAAATTACTCACCATAGTGTAGACAATTTAAGATATGGTTCCACACAATAGCCTTGGAACCTCCATTAATAGACATCTTAAATTTCTTGTGCCTTAGGAATTTTCTATTGTATGAAACATATTGGCGAAACTATGAAGTGATTTTCAGGGAAATGGCATTTAAAGATTGATAGACACTCCAAGCAATGTAGATTTGGGAGATCCATATGATGGCCTTACATTGAAGAAAAAGGAAAACGTTTGACCATGAAAGAGAATCAAGAAAGCAAAGAGCCACAAGAAGACTAAAAGTCACTAAGAAACACTGGGGCAGCAAAGGAAGACATTAATTCCTTTAAATTAAAATTTTCCAAGAAACGGTTACGCGCAATGGAGAGGGAATTCTAATTTCTCATTTATAAGTATTTTCAAGAAGCTGTTACGGAACCAAAAGGTTCCCGAAGGGGATAGTTATATATTGTGAATTTTCAATGTAAAAAGGAGGGGTTTTTGAAAGCTCAATATGATTTTTTGTTGTTAATGAAATTACCGTTTGTCTTTGTGCATTCAGTTTGTGAAGTTGATCTGGGTTCTTGAATCTTTGTGTTTGAGAATGTTTTAATGCAATATCTTATCTTTGTGTAAGTGATGCAGTTTTCTTCATAATCAATTTCATTTCTCAGATGGTATTGGGTGTATGTTTTAACTCTTAATATAGTTTAGACTAAATTGGTATTTGTACCAGTATTATGTTATATGTATCTCGCATCCGATATCGGGATCCTTCTTGGCATTGGGTTTAGCCTTTTCTGCTTTCTGATTAAAAGCAAACATTGTGTTCTTTTTCTATTCTTTCAATTCATTGAAAATCTTGAGAGGGAGTTGTAACTTGACAAAATTCAGAGGATATTTGCTCTTTCCAAAGGGTAAATAGGGTTATATCATCTCAAGGTGCCCAATTTGTTTGCCAACATCTAGATAGAGGGAGCTTATGAGGGAGTGGATTGGGATGAATTAATTATACTTTTTAGGAACCTACATTGTGTTGGTGCCTACTTTTTGATTGTTGTGCCTATGTGGCCTTTTGGATTTTTTTTATTTTGGATCATTTTTTATTTGCTAGTGTATGTTGACATGTTGTGACATGGTTACCTTGGGTTTTTTTGGATTATTTACTTTATATTATTGTGTATCCAAATTTCCTTGAAATACAATGGTGCATTCCCATGGGGAGAGATTATCCAAACATCCCATGAACTGGTAGATGCCTTCATAATGTTGGAATAAGTACAATTATGTGGACGTTTTTTTATACTAAATGGTGGTTGGAGGGGATGATTTTTTAAGGATGGAATCAATGAAATGATTAGTGTATTTTTGGATAGGGGTGATGGGGATGATGAGAATGATGCAAGGACTAGTGATACAAAGCTCATGAGAGGAGTGTTCAACTCTACCTATTTAGATGTTATGAGAAGTTTACTTAGCATGTGTGGAGGTCTTACCAATGTATTAGTCATGATATTTGTAGTTGAGGCCTGGAAATCTTATATTTTCTTTTATAACGTGTATGGGTTATAATGTACCTTACTCATGAAGGCCTAACTCTTTGCATCAATAATGCATGTTTTGATAAATCTAATTGGAAAGAGGATAAATGTTTCTTTCGAAAAAAGATAAGAATCCATTTTTGGATGGGTCCAGAATGGTGGTAGTATTTTCTTTGGCTGTGACAAAAACTAGATTAGATAAAGGTGGAGGAACTAAGGTCAAAGAGTTGTGGTTTTGGTATGTATTGGATAGGAAGTTATGTATCTTGGGAGGAAATGAGATCATGCAAGAAATTAGTTGGGATTCTTGGATCTTTATTTAAATGAGGACATATTTGTGTATGATTTGGAACAAGTGCTTAATATAGTTGGATTGGTTAGACGAAATGAGGGAGTATGAGTGTTATTACATGCTAGTGATAAGTGCATGGAGGGACTCTTTTATTTCTGCACATGGATAAGTGAATTTTCATTGACATTTATGGATGTTGGATTTAATAGACTTGAGGGACTTGAGGGATTTGGGAGATTTGGGATTAATGATTGAATGGTCAATGAGATATTTGGATGGCATGTGATTAGTGAGGTTGCAAGATAGAACAACTTTGTATGCTCTTTTTGGCTTATTATTAATTGAAAATATCCCTTAGAGAAAGGCTATAAAGGTAACATTGTTGGATTATTGTTTGGATTACGTTGGGGTGGAGAGCAATGGTTTTAAGGATAAAGAAGTGGAATGTGATGGGGAGGTTGCATGTCACTCATGTGAGGAGGGGATTTTGGATAGGGTTTGGTGGATAATTTTTTATATTAAGGGTGGGTTTCCCTTGTCAAATGTGGGGTAAGGGTGACCATTTGATAAGTGTTAAGGAGTAGCAAAAAAAATTGTGTTAAACAGTTGATGGATTAGCAATGAAGGATTGTGGAAAGCTTTCCTAAGGCAATATCATATAGTGATTGAGGTAGTTCATCTCAGTCCATAAGACTCTCATTATCATAATATGGGTCATATTCTTATTGATCAAAAAGTATAATATCATCGTCACCATCAAAGAATAGATTTTTAGATTCGCGAGGGGACTCATCAAAATAAAATGGAGTCATGGTTAATGGATTTCGATTGAATATGGATATGATGTGATTGGATGATTGGATGAGATTGTACTACAATGGATTGGATATTAATATTTTTTTTAATATCAAAATATCTTGGAAATGATTTATAAAATATCATATTTTAATTGATTAATCTTATATTTGGGATAAATCTAGGTTTTCACATTTAGAATGGTCAATTGGATTAAAGTGTTGAGGATGAAAGATCAATGATCAATATATTAGGATGGTTTGATTTGATTAATTTCTATTTTCTACACTCAGGATAAGCAAAGTTCCTAAGTGATAATCTATTTGAAATTTGAATGACTATACTTAGGATAGGAAGTTCATTCCTAAAAAAGCTTAATTTTTATTTAATTTTTTGGATTACTAACTTAAGATTGGTAAATATATAAATAAAAATTGATTAAGATTGATATGTGTGTGTCTTCATCTTTGATTTGGGTGAATCAGATTAGGATGCAATTAATTTATAATTAGATTTTATTAGGCAGAGGAGATGGTAGTTGATTAAGATGACCTAGGATTTTAGATTCTACTTGATTTATATTTGATTACTTAGGGTTTAGATTAGGATGGGGATTTGATATTGGATTAAAAATTTGGAAGTTGATTTAGATTATTAGTTGAGGTAGATAGAATTTGGGATTTTGATTTATGAAAGGATCAAGGTTTCAATGTTTTGGTTTTCCTAGGATTTGCAAGGGGCTTTTAGAGTTTCATTTTAATTTTTACAAAGGTTTGAGTTGGATTTAATTTTTAATAGAGTGGATGATGATATTTGGATAGATGACTATGATTAAGTGTTGAAATTAAGATTAGTGGATTTAATATTGGATTGGCGGAAGACTAATGGATTGTAGATTGATAATTTGGATTAAGATTTGACAACCTTTGGTTTAGGATTTCATTTTAATGGATGGTTTTTTATTCAAATATTGGAGGTTTGAACTTTTATTGGGTATATGATTGATGGATAATGAGGTTAATATAATAGATAGATGAAGGATCAAGAGTCAAGATCTTAGGATGATCAATTTGATTGACTTTGTTTCACTTAGGATAGGCTATGTTCCTAAGTTCATATAGGAGATTGATGATAATGCTTAGCATATAGGCAAGTTCCTAAATAAAAAATAGATTTTAATTTTGTATTTAACTTATTAGATTAGTTTTTGATCTTGATTATGGTTTGGATCTGGATAAGATTTGGATTGATGGGTTTGGATTAAGGATTTGGGATGAGAAGATTGGCTTAAGGATTAGAGTGGATAGATTTGATTAAGATGTGAGGATTTGGATAATGAGAAGGATTAAGATTAGTGGATTCTATCAAGAGAAAAAAAAATATGGTTTTTATGAGGATGAAAAGATAAGGGTGTCAACCTTTGGTTTAGGATTTTTTATTTTTATTTTGATGGATTGTAGATTTAGGTTCAAAGTCTGGAGGTTGATTTTAGATGAAGGTTTAAGAAGGTTTGATTTTGGATTATTTGGAGGAAAATACTTGATGTTTGATGGTTTTATGGGGTGTATTCATGATCTTCAATAATAATACATTTCAAGCACATGATAACAACATAGATTTATTCAATTAGGTATGTGTACATGATTGAAATCCCACCTATACCTTGTCTAGGCATGGATTCTAAGGCCTATGTTAAGGTACTAACCAATTTTTGGTAACCCAAGATTGATTTATGGTTCAAGAGGAGACCATACATGGCCTAAAATCTCATTTCTAGTGGCACGAGGTGAGTAACTTCCCAACATGTGATCTTTGATCAGTGAATCACAATAATACACGATTGAATGGTCCTAAACTAGGATGAATAAGATTATTAGGGGTTTCCTTGATATACCCAAAGTTATGTGAGGCTTAATTTAATGAATGGGGTTCCATATACAAGAATTGTTTGTGGAAAAGTCCAATTCCACTTCATCTTGACTTCTTATGAAAAGAGACATCAAGTTTATGCCAAACATTATGGTGTGCCTTTTAGGTAAAAATTTAATTATCCCCCTTTTGTACACCCTACTAGAATTCATTATTTGGTTCATTCCCTAATGTTATCAAATCCTTAGGAAATCCCCTAGAGGAAAGAAGAATCAATTATTATTTTCATCTCCAAGATCTCTCTAGAACACAAGGAGAGAGCATGCACACTCAATTTCTTTGAGATAAATATAATAGAAAATACATCCAAATGGTGTTTTTAATCCTAAAGGTCACCTTTCAAGGTGAAGGGAGAGAATACACACCACTTGACTCTAATACATGGCAAATAATTGTTCATTTACCTTAAAATATTCAATATGCAACTAAGATTAGTAAAAGTGATGGAACCTTGGACATGTGAACATACAACACAAAAATTTTAGTGAGTTTCATAATGTCTTTGAATAATAATTTAGCTATGCAAATAGGGGTTAGGCTAAAAAAATATGATTAATTATATATGATAAAACCCAATAAAAGATGAACAATTTTATACAAAGAAAAAATGTCAAGAGAAGTGCAAGTATCATAATATTTAGTGAATCTAACACAAAAAATAGAGGATTTAAATGTCTTCCAAACTTTTACCTATGAAGATTTAAAATTGTAGGCACAAATAGCTTGATAGAGTAGATGTAGCATGGGAAGATTTACACAAACATCAAACTAGAGATTTGCAATATAAGTTACTAAAATTCCCAAAAAAATAAGGAAATACCTACAAATAGAGGATGAATAATATTAGGAAATTAGATTAGTGAGCCCAAAAATTAATAAAAAAATTAGAGAAATAGAAAATAAAAATTAAATTGATGGAATAAGATGAGTTTTGTCTTTAAGGGCATAGATGTTGACTAGGCCAATACAAACATCGTAAAGAATCAAAGGCATTGATTTATAGTAGAAACATCAAATGGTGGATGTGTCACTTTGTGGGTGTAGGAGACATGATAAGATAGAGGTGTAAACCTATGTGATGGAAGCATCAAATCATCCTATGGGGAAGAAATGACAAAAAAATAAAATGTTAATCTACAAAAAAGGGTTAGTAAATGATAAAAAAAAGTCCTTGAGAATTAGAAACCTTTTGCACTCAAAGGGGTAAAATGTTAAATAATGATGAGAAATGGTATGAAAAAGATGGAGGATGTTGGATTGAGTTGCTACTAGGTCATAAGGTAGAGACATTGATGGATGAAGTGAAGGAAGAGTGAGAAAGCATATGCAATGATTTAGGATGTGGAGGTATCAAACCAACCTATGGAAAAAATATGAGTGAAAACCTAAAATTTAATTGGTTAATTATCTAAAAAAACTTGTTAGAAAAAGATGAAAATTGGCTAGAAGATGAAAATCCCTATGTAGAGAATCAAAAATTGTTAGAAAATGGGAAAATAGAGGGGAAAACGAGGCGATTTGTCAAATCACAAGGTGAAGTCAAAGTAGAAAAATTAAGGTATTATAGAAAAATGGAGATGTTTACTAGTGCAACAAAGGTGTCATGCACAAGGTAGAGGCATCAAACTATAACCCACAACTTTAGAGACCAAAAAATCTCAAAACTAGATTAGAATTGGGATATAGGCTCCCATCAAGCATGCCAAGATGTATACCATGAAAATGGAGAGGAAGAATAAGGAATTTAAATAATAATAAAAAACCCTAATCTACACCCACACATACCTCCAATTAAGCTATGAGAGTGTGTGCACCCAATGTTGAGAAACCTCTTAAGAGGTCCTTCAACACCTCTTGCTGCATAGACAAAAGAGTGTGTGTGGTTTTTCTCTTAATGTTTATCTTAAATCTAGCAACATGACTTTCTATTAATGTGTGTTCATACTAATGGTTTGGGACAAGGTTAATTTATAGATTTTTGTATGGCCAATCAAATAATTGAGATTGAATCATAAGATCTATAGTTGAGTGTTCTTGAGAGTTTTTGATGAATGGGATAGCTCCAAGTGGCACCTTGTGATTGATGCACTTGGGGAGAATTAAGATCAAGAAGATTTGTATGGTTGGGATTGACTTGATTTAAATAGATGGTTTGGATTAATATTCCTCACACATGTGTGATAAGGACCATAGAGAAGAGTGATATGGCAAGTGTTCTCTCGCATATGTGTGATGATCACATACAAAAGAGAGATTATGGTTAGTGTTCTCTCACACATATGTGAGGAGCACATAGGGATGAGGGATTATGACAAATATTTACTCACATATGAGTGAGGGATACATATGGCTTTAGGATTATGATGTGTCATCTCAAACATGTGTGAGGATTACATAGGGATGAGTGATGGACATGTGAGAGATCACATGGGGATGATGGATTGTGATAAGTGTTCTCTCACACATGTTTGAGCAGCACATAAGAATGATTGATGGGACATGTTAGCTCTCTCACACATGTGAGAGGTCACATGGGGAAGAGTGATATGAAATGTGTCTTGTAAGAGTCACGTGTCTAAAATAGATAGTTAGGATCCTCTAAAATAAATAGATGGCTAGGATTTCATTGTAGGGTTTTATGAATAAGTGAAACAAATGATTACTTAAATTAATCACATTTAGGAATTTTCAAATGATTAATTAGTTAATTAAATGATTTTAATCAAGTAATGATTTGAGGTGGATAAAGGAAGAATTAAATAAATAGTTTGTATATGAATTGAATTAAATAAATATAAATTTATTTAATTAAGAGTAACTATTGAGGAATGAGGATAAATAAATTAAAAAATAAAATGATTGTATTTTTTTAATTAATGGTTGAAGGATGATTGGAAAGGTTAATTAAATAATTGACTTTATTTAATTAATGCTAGGACAAGATAAGGTCAAGTGTGGACCATTTTAGGTGTCTAGACTTATCAAATTAGCATTGTATGTAGCATATGAACTTATATACATCATAAAATAAATGTCAAACAATAATATATATTACTTACATGTCAAACTAGTCATGAATCACATCCAAATATCATAAATTAGAAATAGATGTAATAATCATATCCAAATGCATAAATTATCAATAATTATACCTATCAAATTAGAATTCTTACAAGCTAAAATATTAAAATAGTCCAATGATGGGGTGTTACAATGATGGTTAAAGTGATTCCACCATAGATCCTACACCAAACACCTTGATCATGGATTATATATCTTCCATGAAAGTCAACTTAGTAACAACTCAATGAATGTCACATGCATTATGATTCTCTCCTTTTCTCAACCTACTTTCACGTGGCTTTATGGAGGCCAACTTAGTAAAATTTCCTTGACTCCCTCCCAAATTTTACAAATGAGATAAAGCCCTAGAATTGTGCAAATTATTTGTAATTAATTTTTATATTTGTAGACATGCAAATAATCCTAACTAACATAGTGCATCTAATTCTAATCAATTATCATCAAATTCTTCTATTAATCAAATAAAGCGATTTATTAGATTAATTCACTAATGTCCATCATGTTTAATTAAATAAAACAATTTGTTTAATTAATTCCCCAAAGTCCTCTTAATTTGATTAAATAAATAAAATGATTTAAATCAAATATCATAAATTCACTAACCCACTCAAAGTTAATTAAATTATGAATTAATTAACTTTAATCACCTTCTAATCATCATTAATAAATTCTCTAGCTTTTAACTCCCCAAGAGTTAAATCAACCCCTGATTAACTAACCCACTTGCACATTAAAATAGTTTATTTTAATTATCTAATTACCTCATTTATCCTCTCAAAAGCATATTCTAGGGAATATTCCTTCATTGACTCCCTTTATTTGGCTTTCTTACCCAAACAATTTCCCTCCAAAACATCTCAACCACATGCAAAATGTGCTCAATCCTCACCCATTAGCATTGATACAAGTGTCCCAATCTCATTGGCTCTCTTTTAGTCCCACATTCCTCCCATCTCTCCATTCTTCAATCCTTCAACCTATAAATAGAATCCACTTCTCCTTGAAATCCATCCACAATCTTAGTATTCTCACTATACACACATTCATCTTGCACTTGATCTTTGCATTTTCATCATATTTTGGAAGCTCATCACAAGGGATTGGGAAAGGGCTCTCTTTTTACATCAAAACAGCACCAATGCCCCTATGGGATTGATGTTTGGTCCATTTTAGATAGTTTCACATGCTTGTATGCTTTCTTTGTGTGCTTTTATTATCATGTTTTCTTGTCTTAATGTGATCAAGAATTTCATAGGGAGCTTGATTTGTCTTTGCTAACTTGACTAATTCTCTTGTGTATTGATCATGTTGGCATGAGGTCTAAATCTTGCTCACAATATTGATATTTTTTTACTATGTACATTGATATTACTTTTATTTTTTGTAGACCTAAAGACATTGCTTAATGAAAACAAGCAAACAATACCAACAATTTTTTTTTTAACATTTTAAATTAAGTATAATATTAAAATTATTATTTCTCCTTCATCATGTATGTGATTCTCTAAAGCTCGCATGCATGATGAAGTGAGGATAAAATATGGAGATGCAAAGTGCCTAATTGTAATTTTATCTCTTGTTTAGCACATATTATTAGTCCCTTAGATTTAATAAACACAAGAACCTTGTATGACCATTTGGTGCATGAATTGTCTCTAATATCATCTCTTTTCACAATCAATCTTTCAAACCCCAACAATCCTAATTGTACTTTGATCTTATCCATTTGATCATATTGGAGATTGTTACATGTGATTTTATCCCCTAGATAGGACCCCATGTGGTTACATCCACAATAGTCAAAATATTTTTTTCCAAACCAAATACATTCCTTTTCCACTCTACTTCACATCCCTATCATTTTTTGTTCTTTAACAACCATAAAGTTTCACAAAAACTACTTATTAATATACAATAAAAGTAAGGAAATATAATTAAATAACATTAAGCATAGGAAGTAACAATAGACACCACACAACATAGTAGAAGCCATGATTACCTCTATACTTGCACACACCCACCTCAAACAATCTACATATTTCTTAAGGCAATCATTATCCAATATTTCAATCTTTTTGTGGGGTTTGGTCATTATCAAGGAAGTTATGTTATTTAATTGCCTCAAAAAAATCCCCCAAAGGAGCCTATGAGACCATCTAATCAACCTTTTAAATTGTCATTGTTGGTGATAGAAGTTGTAGTATTGTAGAGGACAAACCCATGATTGTAGAAGACACTACTACAACCAAAGGACAACATTGTAATTATACACACAGTTATGCCAATATAAAAAAGAATCGTGTGTGACAATGCCCTCTTAGCACTTAAGCAATGGATAAAGGAGCAAAGATGATAATACAAGTTATTGATACTAGATTTTAATTTAGTGTGATCTAAAACAAAAGAAAAAAAAAATAACATCAATTGTTGAATCAACTAAACTTTCTAAAATTATTTTCTTCTTATTTTAATTCTACAAGCAATTTCTTCTCCTTTAGTTTAAAATTATAAAAACATTCTTTTTTTAATAATTTACATCTCTATTAAAATATAAATTAACTAACACTATTAATAATAAAAGTAGTTGAAAATTTTGTATTATCTTGTCTTTTAAGCAAAGTTATATGTTTATCCTTTAATTCTTCTTAATCTAAATATAAGCCATTTCGTCATGTGAAAGGCAATGCCAACCATTTTCTTTTTAAAGTACAAGAAAAAGAATATACACCATTACGCGTGAATGACAATATTAATCATAAAAAATAAGTGTGTGACAAAGGGGTTAATCATCAAATTTATTTGTGGGCTGGTGGGGTTGATCATCAAATTTATTTGTGGGCTAGTGGGGTCGACCATCAAATTTATCCCTTGATTAGATGTTACCGAATTTATCTCTAGACTAAAGGTGTTCGTTGTCAAATTTATCCCTAGACTAGTGGGATCAACCATCAAATTTATCTCTAGACTAGTGGATCGACCATCAAATTCATCCCTCGACCAATGAGGTCAATTATCAAATATATCCGCATATAGTTGGCACTATTGGGATCGGCCATCAAATTTATCCCTCGACCAATAAAATCAGTTGTCAAATATATCTACATACAGCTGACATCAACCACATCAAATATTCTAGAATCCTTAAAACCAATTGAAATCACATGAGTTGTTGTGGAATGCCTTATAAGACTCCATAATCTAACATTGATTTGTTAATAGTGGTCAACACACAAGAAGTGCATATGTTATTATGGATGGGTTGCCAACGTAACTTGGGGTCCATCTTTGGCATTCTAATGATGATCCAATTCTTGGCGGTTGCTTTAAGTAGAAACAAATAATATCATATAATTTTTAAAAGGCATTGCTTGTATTAAATAAATAATGATAACAAGAACGACAATCCTAAAGCCAAGATTATAGGATGGAAGCCGCCACACTAAAACATATCTCTAGGAAATGTTGTTATCATTAAAAATAAAAAATAATTATTAGCTTCAACGAATTTGCCCCATCTTTATAATTGGGGCCCCCATGCCTCACTTGTGGGAAAACCCAAAATAGTGGCACATTTGAGATATGATCTTTTGGAGTTGTTTCCAATATATTTAAGGTTGGGTTAATCATTATAAAATATAATTATTATTTTTAAAAAATTGTAATCTAGAATTTAAATGATATTTAAATTTTATATATAAGTTTTGTGATGTTTTTTATTAATTATGTTTTTTTTGGTATCTTAAGAGTATTAAATTAATGGATAATTTTATTCAATTTCTAGTTGAGATATGTTTAATCGTCATATTTTATTGGAATCTTGTAGAAGGTAAGATATGTATATCTCTATCTAAATATGGATAGATACTACTTCCTATATATTAAAAATATCAAATAATTTCATATACTATAAACTAATTACAAATTAAATTACTACATAATAGATTTTAAAAAATCAACTCTCATTTTTAATTTTTAATTTTTAATAATTACAAATATTTAATAATAATATTTAAATTTTATTATATAATTTGTTTAAGAGGTGGGACTTCTTGTGGGCGGCGACTCCCACCCGCAAGGGACTAGTCTTACCTCAACTTGCCTAAGATACCCAAGATACGGGCTATTGGGTTGTTAGGCTAGGTCGTGGGGACACCCCTGTTGTAACATATACACACACAAATTTTTAATACTAAGATCATCATTTTTTATTGATTGTTTTTCAATATTATTATATTTATATTGATAAAGAAAGGGAATATAGGGCACCACAATATGCAAGATCATGCCTAAATCTTTTATTCTTTATTAAAAGTGAGAACTAAGCAAGATTTATATTCTCCCTTCATAAATTATGTTTCTTGAGAATATTTATATGTTTCATTTTAATGGTATTCTTTATTGTGTGTCTTTTTAATGCTCAAGTTATTATTATAAATTGTTTTTTTATTTTCATATCATTTCTATGATGTGTCTACATAGTGAATTATCATAAGGCAAGGGAACACAAAGTTGACAAGTACATCTTAATTATCTTTTATTATATGAAACTATTTATAATATTCATTTCATTATTTTAATATTTTTATTTATTAATATTTTTAAATATAATTTAATGATTTTATTGTGAAGGGATTATAAAACATTGGATTATCTATAAATATTTGTTAGTATAAAATATTAAAAAAATATTATTTTTTAATTTAAGTATTTTTTTACTTGTAAAAAATAAAATGTTTTTAAACTAATTATCTAAAGTAAATTATTTAATTAATTAATGATAAACAACATCTAATTTTAAAATCTAAAATTAAGTCAAGATACATATTTAGATTAGATCTAAAACATAAATAATTAACTAAAATGAAATGTGTACCTTGATGTTAGAGAGGGGACTAAATTGATTGTGACAAAGAACAAATATCCAAAATATAAAAATGAATCTAGAAGTATATGATTAAAATGAGTATGTACTATGAAACCTAGAATTATGCATGAACTTGATCAAAGCTGCAAGTATTCCCTTGAACTTTATGCGACTTTGAGCCTAAAAAATGCAAGATTGAACTTGAAAATATACCCTTGACCCTTGGAAAATTTACTTGTCCAATATATTTTATCATATTAACCTTTGAACCATAGCTATAAATCACTTAAAATAAGATGCTTTAGAATCATAATGATAAAATGTAAACTTTATCATTTTCAAGTTTTGTGTAAGGTCAATCCAACAAGTTTGGTATTGGTCATTAAATTTATGTCCCTTACCTTGGAATTGTAATTTTTACCCTTCTATATGGTTTTAAAATTTGACTATCAAGGGTTTTAGTTCCTACACAAATTGTTTTCCTATCATTATTTAAAGTAAGAAAATGGGATGGTGTTAAGAAGCATTATGGAGATTGGTAAAAACTAGGACATGTAGAAATGTACATGCTTATTCATTACACATTGGTGAAGCCCTGTGACTAAGTTAATAGTGAGAGTGTAAAAAATACCATAGATTTGGATCATGAGCATTGATATAGGCAAAAGAGGTTGTTTTGAACCTACAAGTTTTAGAGACAAATATGGAAATATGTTTCACTTAATGTGTGTAATGTGATGTGATGTGATATATCAATGTTGGTGTCATGTCTCAAATGACCTAGGGGTTTGTACTTTAAATACACATCTTAAATAAATAATTGAAGGCCTTTTAGTACACCTTTAAAATCATGGACATGCATGGATATAAGTTCATTCAAGAAGGGCCCCCTTCAGAACATAAACATGTTTCTAAAATAGCTAACTCTAGAAGGAATCCCTTAATATCATAAGCATGAGTTGGAAGTAGCATAAAACAAGAGAGAAAATTGTTAGGGTGTGCACTTTTCACCTCTATTACCACTTTAATGTACATACAAAACTAGCTATGCACATGCATGATAAGTAGAAATAAGTGAAATGCTCATGACATAAAGGATATAGATCTTCAAGATATCAAAGAATCCTTGTCATTTAGTCCCATTTGATTAGCCTCATTCTATGTATCCTCAATTTATATCATCCCTTTGTCTATAAGATCTTGAATTTTATATTGAGCTTGATGCATCTATTAGTAGTTTTCCTATGTATGAAATCATAAGCACAAAATTATTTAGCCTTGAAATGTAGTGCAACCCCTTTATATGTTCATTAACTTAATAAAGGAAAATAAAAGTTTGTTCCAATATAACATGTGTAGGATCTCCCAATATAGTGAACTCTCTAAATACTCTTCATTTGATATGTGTATGATGATCATTATTGTTGTGGACATTAGGTTCATACTCATTTCCTATGTTTTCAAAGTTTGACATTGATGGTAATTCATGGGAAGGAGGAAAAGAGCTATAAACAGTATGAAGTAGATCATTTTCCAATAATGCATACTCGAGAAAATTTGCATACACTTGTATATAAATTTGAAAATGAATGATAAGACTTATTAAATACTTTATTTTAAGAGTGCAAGTAAACCTTTAATAAATAATTTTGAATCTCCATATTTGGTGATGTAAAACTCATGTTAGCAACCATAGTTTTAATTTATAAAAAATAACCAATGAGATTTTCATATTCCTCTTGTTTTTATTTTATAATATAGTCAATTTAGTAATCTTATGTTCAATTTTATATTGAAAATGTTCCACATAATAATTTTCTAAATCCAAAAAAGATAATAGAAGCATGATACAAAGAAGAAAACCATGTAAGAGCATAGCTACTCAAGCTTCTTGGAAATAGTCTAGCAAGTAACTTGCTCTCATGAAAATAATCTAAACATGTAATTTTGACAAATCGTATATGAAGCAATGTGCCACCTCTACCATCATATTTTATAAAACAAGGCTTCATGAATATAATCAATGAAGGATAAGTCAAAATATCATATGCCAAAGGATTGTGTAATGTCTCATTAGTTTAATATTTCTTTTAAGACTTATACAAATCATAATATAGCTTTCTAAATGTTCCATTTTTCTCATAGCTCAAGTGATGTGGAATATCCCTCTCAACATGTCAAATATTCTTATGTGTGTGTATAAAATGTGTATTAGTGGAGAAATATGTAAGAGATACATCATTAAATGTTTGCGTGCATTGTCCTTACATAATTCATGTAAAAATTATAGGAGATCTATATATTCTTAAATTTTTCAACCTTGGCCCTAGAACTATGGTTTTGAATCTTCTATACAATTTTGAACTATGAATATCAAGGGTTTCAATACCTACAAAAATATCTTACCTATAAATATTTGAAAAAAATGAGTGGTTCTAAGAAGCACTATAAAGATTGTTAAATTAGGGTATGGAGGTGTACTAGTATCTCCCTTGTTCCTTCATCAAGCTTCACGGACGAATTAATAGCGGGTATATAAAAGAAACTACAAAGTTGGATGTTGAACATTAATGTTACAAGAGAGGATTGTTGTAAACCTACAAAATATTGGAGATGAGCATGCTAATACTTTTTCCTCAATGCATTTAATGTGATGTGGCGTTTTGATGTTTTCATCTCTCAAATAACCTAGGATGAAACCTTTAAATACACGTCCTATAAATACAACCAAGGTATTTCTAAACCCATTTTAAGAACATCAATGTGTGTGCACATTAGTTAATTCCAAATGGAACCCCTTAGAAACATAAACATGTGTCCAAATTAGCCAATTCTACAAGGATATCAATAATATCATAAAAATGTCTAGAGTGGTATAAAAAATAGGGAAAAGTGTTAGGGTGTGCACTTTTCACCTCTACAATACTCAAACACGTTATTTTTAATAATCATTTCTTCCTCTTATTAATTTGTTTTAGAATTCTAAACTGGATGAGATAATTTTCAATTCTCAATTCATCACTTACTTTATTTTCATGATGAATCACTTCTCTATGACCTTTTCACCTCATATAAATAGGAAATTGGACCCATAGTTAGTGCATGATCTAATTGATCCATGTTTTGTGTTGGTGCTTATTTTGTAATTTGTAGATTCACACCTCTTTTATATGATAGCTTCATGATAACGTAGATCATATACGATTAACATTGTAAAAGAGAGTGTGCACACATCATTGATTAGATAACATTTTATCTCAAAATAATTTTAAAGAAAGACATGTAACTTTTGTAATTTTGGTCAATGTTTATAATAGAAACCTAAAAATACAAAAATAATGTAATAAATAGGATCTCAAATATAGTAGTAGCTAGATATTGTATTAATTTTGGATAGGGTATTGATTTATTTTGTAATGTTGTACAATATTTTGCACATATAAGCTTTGGATATGAAGTATCACACATGGAAGCTCAAATAATTCAACTTCCATAATGGGCTTTGTCTTCAAGATCATGTAATATAGAAAGGTACAATAATCACATAAATAGATAAGAAGATATTTGATATGAGCAAATGCATAAGAATTCATGTCCTCAAGTGTATATATCATCTATAAAATAATTAGATTTCTAAAATAGTATGTTCCAAAATTTCTTATATTCTTCTATGTCTAAATCTTTATCTCCGTATTTATTTTACACATACAACACATATAGGTCTTCATCTAGAGAATTTTACCCTAGACCACCTACAATTTAAATAATTGGTATTGTAGTGTTGCATATTTCATATCCCTTTGAATGAGATTGGAGCATTTAACCCTCAACATCAAACTTTGAGATCCATTATATCTCCTTCCAT